>PVIR01025068.1:0-25264 GCA_004026965.1 Petromus typicus | reverse complement strand
AAAAAAAAAAAAAAAAAAAAAAAAAAAAAAGAATACAGATAAAGATATTGCATACCTTTGGGAGGCTGCCCAAAAGGTGACTTAGACCGTTTAACTTGGCCGGGCTGTCATCAGATAAGCAACAACTCAGAAGTCTTGCCTCAAGCGTCAATCAGAGTTCCCTCTGACTATTTTCCCTGACCCCACCCCTCTGCAATTTTGGAAACTTCTTAGCCTAATATACCAGCTCCCTTACTTACCTTCTTCTCTTCCATCTTCCTTCATGTGGCAATTTGCTGCTACAGTTACCTACCTTTTTATTTTGCTCTGCATTATGAATACTATTCATAATTGTTGCTTATGTGCCTGTGCCTTCCCTTAGGTTTTAAGATCTCTGTTTGTCCCCATTGTTGTTTAGTTTTACATAAATCAAACAGTACGTAAGTTTTTTTGCTTCATCTTTAAATTGAAATGAAAAGGAGGTGATCAGACAAGTTCAGGGAGTGTCTTCAAGTGCCTGCGTGATACTTATTAGTACTATTACTTATTTGGTCAGTAGTATTTTGTTTTACCTGTGAGCATGATTCAGAGCAAGGTCAGGTTTCCTCATCCGTAGATAGCAGTTGACGAGCTTCGTCTCAATGAAACTTGCTATACCTGCTATATGGTCAGGAGGTGCGTCAAAGGGTTTTCCTAGGGCTGCCCCTTTGCTGCAAAGCTTAAAAAAATGCAGCACATTAAATTTCCAAATAATATTTACATATAACTTATTTTTTGATAAACAAAACATATATATATGCATATTTTTGAAAAGTAAAAGCACAATATTAAGACTTTGAGCATCAAATTGTTTCTTTTGCTATTGTGTAAAGTAATACAAAGTGACACATTTTACTGTAAAATGTTTCCTACAAAATATTTTCGAAGTACGATAGATTTTTAAAGGAGTGTCATTTTCTAAGAAAGTCTGTTTTTAAAATAAAGCATATGATAAGCAAAGATACTAACAGAAAGCTAGGCATAAATCATATTAAATACCAATACTTTTATGAAAACCCAGCTGAGCAATGATCTAGCACACTATCAGGTTTGATTTAATATAATCAGGGGTATCGGAAGCAAGCTCCTAGGACCCATTAACATGATCGGTGATTAATTTGAGTCTGAATCATATTCTCTAGGATGTTATTGAAAGAATAGAAGTGAAAATTTATTAGAATTTATTGGCAGAGGCCACACTATCTGAGAAGCATGGCAAGAATGTGGAATTCTTAATAAAAATTCCAGGAAGTCAATGGTTTCTGGGCAACACAGATAAACTATACAGGAAGAAAATAATTAATTTTGGGAGAGAAACTCAAACATTAAGAAGTCTCAGTAATATGACAATGGTGGATTAGCACTTTTCTTTCCCCTTCAAAGTTTTCTACTGCTCCTTGCAGTTAAGCCTGATGGGAAAGAGAAAACTTCCCTTCTGTTCTTTGACCTTGTTCAGAATACTGCTGCTTCTTCCCTCTTCTGAGATTCATTTGTGTAAACAAGCAGTGACAAAGACATGGGGAGTGCTTGCATTTAAAGAAACAAAATTATTTTGGTAAAAGACACATTGTCATTAACCCTCTGCAAAATACTCCCCCTGGTTTCAAACACATTTATCTAATCATTCCTGTTACTTTCTGAGAGAGTGCTGGAAGTCCTCTTTGTGAGGATTTTGTGTTTTTTTACAATGTGTGATTAAAAATATGGTGACTGCTACTGCAGAATACAATCTAATACAAAGGCAGGCTTGTATGAGTCTGACAGTATACCCACGCGCAACTTACTCGCAGGGTGTGGGTTCTATGGAACTTCTGCTTCTTCCTCAAAGTCAAAATGACCATGAAAGGTAAACAGTATTAATTACTTCATGACAGAGAAGTAGCCATAACTGTACGACTAACGAGACTCAAGAAAGAGGACTTTCAGAACTGCTAGATATTCATTATGTATAGTTTGAATTGACAGCTGCCTGAAGCTATCATTTTTTCTTTGGAGATTTTGTTAATTTTGTAGATTTATATTGCTTCTTTTTTTTTTTTTTAAGGTTTTTTTGAGACAGGGTCTCACTTTGTGGTTTAGGCTGGCCCTGAGCTCAGCCTCCAACTCACATCACAGCAATCCTCCTGCCTCTGCCTTTCGAGTGCTGGGATTACAGATGTGAGCCACCACGCCCGGCACTGTGGTATGTGGTGCTGATTGCTGCTGGGGTGAGTCTTCACGCCCAGTATTGTTATGTGGTTACCAGGGATCGAACCCGGGCCCTTGCGCTTGCAAGACAGGCATCGGAACCACTGAGCTATATCCCCGGCTCTATATTGCTTCTTTTTGAAACCCATTTCTGATTTGATGGCCAAAATATGTCACTTTAGTCAATAAGTATTTATTGAAAGTCTACAACCATTTGCCAGATGAAAACGACTGCTTTCATATTTTAATATTAATTAATTAAAATTTTCCGTAAATTCTGGCATTTTAACTTTATGTGAATATCTGTTTACTGTTCCTTGAATATTTCCATTGGTAGGTCCATCTTTTTCTTAGTAATTGCATTAGCTGTTTAGATCATTAATGACTTTTCTAATAGCAACTGTATACTTCTGATCATTGTAGAAGTTTCATGCCCAAATTAACTTTGAGAACAGGGTCAGCCTTTTTTCATGTTTTTTTTTCCCCAATAAAATCTCTTAGGAAAGATATTATAAAACATTTTCTCAATTATTATAAAAAAGCATACACAAAGGGCATGACCTTGATCAATGCTGTTTGGATGCTCATGGAGATTCCCCAAGGAGACGGGTAATATAAGAGATAAAACATTTAGCTCACACATCTCGTAATTATTTCTGAGAGTTTGACTCCAGAAATGTCAACGAAGTTATAAGCAGACCTTCAAATAGAACTTTAGAAAATACTACAGTTTGTAAATGACAGCCTGAGACACCATGTCTTGCTATCCATCAGCCTGATCACACAGCACTCGAAACTGCCTGGACAGTTTTCCAGAAAAAAAAAAAATTGTATGTCATAACTATAAAACACAAAACAATGGAAAAAAGATGAATACAATTTATTCAGCTTTATCTGTATCTCATAACACTAAAGCTATACGTCTCCTCAGTTCTCTCTCTGAAGTGAAATCTGCCCCTAACAAGTCTAAAATACACACTTAAAAAAAAAAAAAAAACTTATTCTTTATATAGAATCTTAAGCACAACAAAAATAAACTGGGCATTATACGTGTTCTTTGTTTCTGTCTGTGTGCTGATGTGGAAACACCTCTTTCTTAGGCCCACTCTTTAGGTGAGAGCTGCGGAGGACATTTAGAGCGTGCTCGGAGGGCGGCTTCCAGGAGGACGCTCAGGACTTTGAGGACCCAGGAAGCCGACCTTAGGCTTCTGTCCTAGTCAAGTCCTCGTCTGTGAACACTGAGAGAAATCGGAGAATAAATGCTGGATCTCCTACTGTGTGCAGTAGTCTCTTCTTCATGAGACTCCAGGTTGGAAAAGGAGTCACATTGATCAATCTTAATGCACAGATGAGAATACTTTATGAATCCAAACTGTAAGACGGTCAGTGAAAGACAAGAATAATTTTTCAATTCAGATTAAAATGGGAAAACAGGCATCATGCTGAGTAGGCTTTTTCTGCATTCATGGTGATCTTTATCGGTCAGGAATTGTTAAACTGAGAACTTTACTGATTTTATTAAAAAACGCTTTATTGGCTATCTTCCAAAGGGAGTGCATCTTTGAAAGTCAGCTGTGCAGTAAGGAACACGGATAGAAAATGAGTTGAAGTGAAATAGAAAGGGAATATTCTACACACACAGAGACGGTACATTATCACCAGGCTCTCAATAAACACTAAGATTTTCGTAAAGTTCTGAAGTTTTAGTGCACTTATTGTTACAGGCTGAAAAGTTAATTCTCCTGAAGACAGACTTTAATGTGGCTTGAACCGGTTTCAATGTCGTTAGAGTGATTGTGTTCAACTGCTGCTCATCTGAAAAAGATACTTTGAAAATCTTTGGTGAAGATCTTTATATCAAGAAACTAAGGGAAAAAACTGTTTGAAACAGACAACCAGCAAGATTTTGGGAGAGGATCATATTGGATGCTATTCTGTTTAAAAAGGAAAGTTAAAGTATGTTTGAATGAAATATGGACACATTAAAAGTAAAGTAAAGGCTATCAAAACCCCTAGATTTTTAAAAATGACAATTCATTTAAAAAATTTTTACTATCAAATTTTTTCTTTTCATTCTTTTTTTTAAAATCTTTATTGGTACATTAAATATACACATCATGATTGCACTCCATAATGGGGATTTTTACCAGTATAAGACACAACTTAATTCTCATTTTTTCCCATAGCCCTACCCACCCTACCACCCCCCCATATACATAAAATTTGTTTCCTTACTTTTTTGTTACAATCTCAACATTGTCCCCTTTTTCTTTTCATTCTTTATGTAGTTTATGTATATGAGGGTGGTGGCAGGGAGGACAGGGGAATGGGAAAAATGAGAATAAAGATATATCATGTACAGGTACAGATTTATAATGTTGAATTTGATCATAATGTTTATCCTAAATGTAGCAATCAACTCAATAAATTTAAAAAATGAGATGTAAGTAGTTAATTTGAACCATAGACTCAAACTTTAATAAGACCAAAAAAAGATAAATTTCTGAAAACAATAAGATAATGACATTTTGTTATGATGATATTAATGCATACTGTCTGAGCTTTCAAGTTCTTTTTTTGAAAATTAATTTTATTAATTTATTTTATACACACAGTATGATCCCATTCAACATTGAAAGTTTGTTGCTGTACCTGACATACCTTAACTCTCATTTTTCTTCATTCTCCTGCTCTCCTGACAAGCCCCTACTACCTGTATACACATAAGCTTTATTTCCTTTTTTATCCGTTAAATTTTTTCTTTCCCTCCCTTCCTTATCCCTACTCCCCTTTTTCTCTTTTTCTTTGTAAGCAGTTGTGGGGGGGGGAGGGGAATGAGATAAAATGAGAATCAAGATGTGTCATGTACAAGCACAAATTCTCAAAGTTGCATGATGTCATGACATATGTATACAATGTACCAACAAAATCAATTAAAAATAATTACTTTAGATTTCTTATATAAAAGAAACCATAAAACATTTAAACTTATGTGTCTGATTTATTTCACTAATTCTTGATATATTTCTTTGTATATTTTTATGCTTTTGTGTCATAATAGAGATTATATTATATATATTTTACTCTGTTTTTCATATCCTTTGATTGAAAAAATTAGTACATGTTAATTTAAAGGGGCTCTTTTCAATTACAGGTTAGGGATTCAATATTGTCTTCTCATCAAATGACAGAATATTGACAAAGGAATGATTTGAACAACATAATCAACTCACAGGATGTAATGGACGCAATATATACATATCTAAGTTTAAAATCTTTCACCTGGCAGCAGAACGTTGATTTTTCATGGGTATCCATGGAAAGTTGCCTAAATAATATCCTGTGTCATCAACCAAACCTCAACAAGCTGAAAACTCAAAGTCATTCTGAGCAAACTCTTTGACTACAGTAGAATTAAAATTCAAAATTCAAAATCAAATAATCAAACATGAAAGTAAGAGAAACAGACATTTCCCCTACAAAAGAAAGACGTTTGACTCATTTGTCATTTTTAAAAAATGCAGTGTGAGACCTCCAGAAGTTGCATGAAGAGGCCCTGTCTCAAGAGAAATGACAAACAAAAACCCCCAAACTGCAATGAGATAGCACTGCACTCTCTCAGCACAGCGAACACAAGATCAAGCAACAACTTCTGAAGCTCTGTGCTAAGAAAACTGCTCACTCACGTGTTGCTGTTAAGAAACATAAAGTGATTAAGACACTGTGAAAAGGAGCTAAATGTGTAAATGTTATGCATTCACTTCTAATTTATTCTGTAAAATATGGTATCACAACAGATTAGGACAAAAACCAAACAAAAGATTTTTCACCACAGATTAGATAAAAAGATTCTACTCAATTCTTAGACATTTAGATAATTCAGAAAATCTGCAGAATAATTCTATTAAACTGGCCACTGTTAGACATGTGTATTTATAAAGGTGATATTATTACTATCCATAGTAATATGTAAACCATTTTTCTCTTGATATTATGAATATCTCTACCTTAGTAAAGATAGATATCTTTAATTTAAATGGTTTTATAATTTTATGTGATCTGAATTCACTGCTTTCTCCAGCTAAAATGTTTCTCTCGTGATACTGCAATTTCTCAGTGTCCTAAATGATATACATCTAACAGTTTGTACTGTGCTTGCCTCTGCCTGTGTTTTATCCCTTTCAAATTGTTATAATTCTATCTTTTATAGTGCATTTGTACACATTAGAATTGCTGAGTCAGGTTACACAATCCAATCCAAAGAAGTACTTCAGGATATACATCATGGAAAAACTCTGTAAAGAAGCCTTATCCTACTAACAAGACGTAACTAAAGTTCCTTCTTCTCTGTCTCACCCACACGAGGCATGAGAGGGTTTTAATCTACTTACTCCTTGATAATCCAAAGGGGGGAAAATGGCAGTTCATGTGAAATTGATGACCGGGTCAACATCTTTCATTTATTTGCAATGTGTATGGTTATACTGTTGGTTCACGAATTTTATTTATTTTAAAATTAGGCCTTTCTGATTTATAATTAGATTTTTCCTAAACATGTAATTTATCATCAGTTACATTTACCATGTTTGGATATCTGGATTGAGATAATTTTAAAAAGATAACTTTTTAAGACAAATTGGAAAGATTTCAATCTTTGTTCTTACTTGGTAACATTTTTAAATAAGTGGTTGAAAAAATGAATTTATCTTCTTTTGCTTCCTTGCCCTTCTTAATTATTGTTCTGCTTAGGTTTCTTGGGCTTTGTTTCCATTTTGTTAATTTTCGTTTTGCTACAAAATCATCAGTTTCATCTAGATTTTAAAATCTGTCATCACTGTGGACAGCACAATATTCTTGGAACATTTTGAGTGCTTGGGGTTTCATGGTGTCTCTCCTTATTTATCTCTGTACCACATTGTTTTGCTTATCCACTCATTTCTTAGCAAGGATTGCCAGAACTTTTCTATTCTGTGAGTAAGAACAACACACTCTTAAATTATTAATTCTCTTATTCTTTCTAATTCATTAATTGTAGCTTTTATCTTTTTTATTGTTTTACTTATTTTAATAACGTCTTTGAATATTTCATTTATTTACCGCAGTTTCATATATAAGTATATGGAACTGTATGTTTCTATTTACTTTAAAATTCCATTGCCTTTGTTTTTATCTCTTTTATATAAACTAAACAAGAATGTGGGCTTCTTTTTATTTAAAACTTTACCACCTACTTTCCTTATTGTGTGCAAGACCAGGCCATTTGGAAACACGACTGTCATTTATATTTCATCAGTTGTGATCATCTGCTTGATTCTTTTCCACTGTCTTTTATCTTCACACTCCTTTTTGTTGTTATTAAGTTAGATAGGTTCAGTCAGAGAAACCTGTGTTGGGACATGTCCTGCACTTCTTTTCTCATTCTCCGGAGCTGAACACCTTCAGAAAATGGTTTTTGCCTACGTGGTAAACAGTTCAGATGCTATAATTGCACAGAAGCTCCGTGTTACGGGACCCTTCTTTTTCATACAGTACAAGGTCTGCGTAGAAATGAAACCAGTGTCAGAGGGATAGAGCCACAGGAGAAGCAGGAATCACAAAGAGATACTCTTGAAAGATAATTTCACACTGAAGCATTCCCTTGGTTATTTTGAAAAAATAATTGAAATTAGGAAATTTGAGACAATAATGACAATTATAAAAATTAATTTTCAGAATAAATATTAAGCTAGAAGCAATAAACAAATGCAAGATAAAATAAAATTGTTCACTGAAAATAATGATTATGTATCCATTCATTTATCTTTTCTTTAAAAGAGAGAATCTATTTCTTTTATGTCTTATAACATGAATATTTACTTTGAAAATAGTGAAATACAGTGTAATAACAATTATTATTTTCTTACTAATTTTTCATAAAATAGGATTTTAAAAGGGATAAAATAAAATTAGAAATGTAAAGGACAATTTCTGAAACCTGGAAGATATTAGAAACTCCATTATTAGTGAAATTTTACTACTTCTTAGACATCTTCATATATATCACTACACTTAAATGGCTGATATCTATGAAACAGATAAATGGTCCTTACTACCTCATCTTACAGATATTGAAAACTATCCTGGTGATTGAAAACTATCCTGCTAATTTTCCCTAGTTAGTACCACAAGTTAGAATTTATTTTTAATGAAAAAATATATTTTCTTTATATCAGGACTATTGTCTTAAATTATTCATTTTTTAACAATTTTAATATTTATAGAATCTCTGCTAGAAATTTAGTAGACCTTCTCCTTACAACTTCCAGTGATGTATTTTTTTCTGGTACTATGGCTGCTGGGTTCCATCTTTACATAACATGGAATCTTGTCAAAGATCTGTCCTTGTATTAGAAGAAATTAATCAATGCCTAATGTTCGCTAACAGATCGGGTTGTTATTTCTTCCTAGTTCTCCTACAGCTTCCCCCAGAGCCTTTAGAGTTTACCTACAGACATGTCTTTGCCAGGAAGAAAACAAATGAACAAAGAAACAAACAAGCAAGCAAACTGCAGTCCCCAGTGTTTACTCCTTTTTCAACATTTTTTCTCATCATCATATCCCAAGATGTACTAACTACTGTTCATGCACTTCCAACTTAGATACGATTCGTGAGATTAACAGCTACTCACGGATGTAAAGATAGAGTAATTGGAATGGAATTATGTGACACAAAAGCACTAACAGCCCTGGAAATGAGTTGGATGAAGAGGGAAAGTTGAGTGAAGTTGGATGCGGTTCTCTAATTGCAAAGGTCTTTTATAAAGGCAATTTTAAAAACTAACTGTATGTTTGTAATACATAATGTTTACACTCTTTGTACAGAATTGGTACATGCATATTATATGTCTTAATTCCTTTATTCTCTTTCCTGCTTTCTGTTCCCCCTCCATCCATCTCTTGATCCTATTCCTCTTTGAGAAGGATCTATCTTCCCACTTATTATTTTTTTTATTTTCTTCCTTATTTATACTTTGGGCTTTTCACATAGGACAAACAGTGGTATTTCATCTTTAAATTGGGCATGCTATGAGTGTAGATACAAATTTACTTCTAAGCAGTTGTTCTTCCTTGGGATATTGCTCTTTGAAAGTTCCAGCTCATGTCTAGCAGCTTTTTGCAATTAATTGCAAATTAATTAATTGCAAATTAATTATTTTTTTTTCTCTTAACTTGGTTTAATGCCTGTGGAAGGAGTAGAATTAGGTACAAGGATTAGCCCCCATCCTACACAGTAAATTCCTTGATGGGATCTTTAACATTTATTTTTAAACACCAAACTAAATGGTCAAGTCTGCAGAGGTCTTGCACAATAGTTTTCAATTTAAATAAATAGATTTTCATACTCCCTTAGCAGAGTGGAAAGAAGTTCTACACTGTAGAATAACACGCATCAGTTTTACATTTTTGGGGGTCATTTTTTATGTGAAAGAGGAATGAATCAGAGAGCTCATTTCTTGTAACTTTCCACATGGCACCACATAGATCTGCTAACGTGTCTCCCAGGGAGAGACAAAGTATGTAAGGCTGAGAGATGCAGAGAATTATGTTCACACATCAGTGGACTTAAAAGTACCATCCGGGTTTCAGGAGCAGCGCTTCTCAGCCAAGTAGGCCATGATGTGACCTCTGTTAAATTTATGGGAAATGAGGTTACTCTCTGGTGACAAGCTGTTGAATGACAGTAAAAAGTAATTAATCACTCCTATTCCTATTTGTGAAAATAGCTGTACTTCAGCCTTTTTTTTTTTTTCCAGGTAGCCTTAAATTGAGGTGTGGCCACTGTGGGATCATTCCGCTGGGCTTCACCTTGATGTGACCAGCCCATAATGTGCTTATGCTCTGAAGCATGTAAATGGTGCACATCCACCTTCAGGGTTTTCTAGGGATACCCCTAAACTTCAGCTGGCTAATGTGTAATGCAGATTAGAAATGTGGCAAGGGTGAGATGAGTTGGTACTATAAATCTTCTTCTCCACTCCTACATTTTAATGCATTAAGACTAGTGATTTTAAAGTGAAGATAATACTAATAGCATGCTTATTTTGAGGTAGTTATTTGTATTGTAAAATAATATATATGTATACATATATATATTTACATATATGTATACATATATATACACATATATATGTATACATATATATACATATATGTATACATATATATATACATATATATATATATATATAACATGTGTGTATGTATCATAAGTGAATATTGTGTGTAATAGCTATTACACTTTATGGAGAGCTGTGTGTGTGACACTGATGTTAAGTCCTTTATATGTGAAATTTCATTAAATATCTTTTTGTATTATTTATCTATTTATTTGAGACAGGGTTTCACTTTGTAATTCAGACTGGGCCCTGAGCTCATTATGTAGCCCAGGCCAGCCTCGAACTCACAGCAATCCTCCTGCCTCTGCCTCCTGAGCTCTAGGATTATAGGCTTGAGCCAATACACCCCGCATTGTGATATGTGGTACTGATTGCAGGTGGATGTGAGTCTCCACACCCGGCACTGTTGTATGTGGTTACTGGGGATCCAACTAAGGACACTGCACTTGCAAAGTAGGCGCTGGAACCACTGAGTTAAATTGCCAGCCCTAAATATCTTTTATAGATAGAGTTTCTTATTAAATATTATTACTCCTTATTTTGAAATGAGAAAATGGTGTTTAGAGAGGCCATTAACTTATTACACAATAAGATCTAGAGATATGATTCAAATCCAGGTCTTTCATCTAATCTAAACCATATGGGCACTAGGTAAGTAAAATGTTGTTTCCTAGCTGGCCATTAGTCAACATGAATCCCAACAACTATCATTAGCATTGCTTTCATGGTTAGGATGCCTGCATTTCTATCTCTATCTCATTGCTGGAATTCCATCAAGGAACTAGTAGGATATAGAATAGGCCGGAAAATAGGTCCAAATTTATTGAGCAACCTGGTAAGGTTGTTTAATTTCCACCATCACCCATTTTATTAAGAAAGGAGAACTTTAAAATTCAAGTACAATGTACCAGACAATATGGAAATGGAGGGAACAAAGACTGCAGAGAGAGAGGAGAGAGAGAGAGGAGAGGGAGAGAGGGAGAGAGAGAGAGAGAGAGAAGGAAAGAGAGGATGAAGGAGGAAGAATGTTAGAATGGGGGAGGTGCTTAAAAGGAGAAAAGCTTCATGATTCTGATCGAGCTTGCAGAGACAGCAGTGGTTATGTCTCCGATTCGTTGAGAAAGCCTTGGCTGGTGGCAATGGGCAGCCTGGTGAGCTGATGGCTTCTATTATAGAAGATTTTCTGATAGCCTTTCCACTCTTTGTTGAGTATTAGTAAAACGAAAATTCGTATTTTAAGAAAATTTACTAATAATTGAAAATTTGTGGGGCCCTTTATCTTAGTGTAGAAATTGCTGATCTGCTTCTCTAATTACATTTTTTATTAAGTGTCTTATGTAACTTTATAAGTGTAGGTGGAAAAAATTGGGCTCTCTGGGAAGATACCCTTTTTCTGACAAATGTTGAAATAACCATACTAACACAAGTAAAATATCAAAAAATTATTTGATGAGGGGAATATATTAAAGTTTATAAGAATTTAAGAATATAAAGGAGTTTTAAAAGGTGATATTGTGTGAATTTAATGCTCTATGACAAATAATTTAACACCCATATTCTTTTCTATTTAGTAGAGACATCTATAGCAGTCTTACTAATTTTGCAGCAAATGCCCCCTATTGTGATATATTCATGGTGAGAAATCACCATGAAGACATTGCCAAATAAACCCCTCCCAGATTATTTGGCACAAAGCAATTTGGCCTGAGTCTTGTCTGAGAGTGTACAGGTTGGCTAAAGCTGGGAAGTCTAGGCTATGTACAGAGAGGCTTAACACGAAGACAGTGGTCAACACTAAGATAACTAGGACTTGCAATGGCACAGAGGTATTTTCAATGAGCCATATTCTTCTCATAGAAAAGGCTGGAGGGCAAGACGGTTAGATAGTTGTGTGAGTGTATTTAATACTTTGCAAATTTCAGGTCCACTAATATCCCGTCAGTGGTGACCAAACCCAAAGTCATAGCCTGAGGACATCCAGTGTGCACAGTAAGACTTGGTGGAGAGAGGGGTTGTGAAAAATTAGGACTAGTAACTTCATCTATTTAAGTAGAAAAATTTCCAAGGTTGTGTTTTCCAAATTTCTCATTTATGTACTCTGGTATAAAGTTGTACTTTGTGGTACAGGACAGGAAGAATATGCCTCTCTATATATACTATTCTATTTTTTCATTTAATTCCTCTGGTACCTTCATGGCTAAGGGAATTTGGAAACTATGTTCTTTAGAATATCAAGAAGCTTATCAAACCAACTTAGACTGAATAAGCTTTTGATAAGCTTGATGGTCAGCTATTAAAACTACTCGGCAGAATAATGTGTGTTGGAAATATCTAAGAGAAAGAAGTGGCATACAGTATTTCAACAACTTATTTTACCATAGAATCCCATTTCTTATTTTTATTCTTATTTTTTAAAAGAACATCTTGAGGGTCTAGAGTTTTATATGGTTCATGTTACAATATGCTCTTCTAAGGCAAATTTTCTCCCCTGACCACTTAGTTTAAATTGGGCTGGCATCTGGTTAATATTCCAGTTTTCAAACAAATGTTTCTAGAAAGCATCTGAGAAGAGGAAAAAGTACATTTAGTGCATCTTATCATAAGATTATATATTTGATATGAATTGGTGTACTCTTATTTCCAATTAATCTTGTTACTCTTAAGTTAATCAAATTGAAGTGTGCATCAGTATCTTGTAAGCTTTTCCTTTCTGGACATGTCAGGTATGTTTACATGTATAAAGAATACTAGACATTAATATTTGTTGATATCAGGACATTTATATCTAGACAAAGGTAGAATAGAATTCTTAGGTCTTGTGATTCATGGTCTCATATTAGAAAAACCTTTGTCTTAGTAAGTCTGAAAGTTTTCAAATTAGTAATGGAATATATGTTTAATACCTCAGTTTATATTGTAATGAATATCTGCACTGGAGGGTGGTAGTGTTTTATTTTTCTTTACTTTTTTTACTTTTCTTGCTTTTTTTTTTTTTTAATCTTTTGAGAGTGGGTTTTGTTAATTTCCTAAGTTGTCCAAGCTGGATTTGAACTTGTGAGCCTCCTGCCTCAGCTTTGCAGAGTGCTGGTATCATAGGCGTGCACTACCATAGCAGTTTTTTGCTTTTAAAATAAAACTTCCATGAGGCTGGGACAATTTTAGTTCAGTAGAAAATATTTTTTTTTTTTTACATCTAAAATCTTTATGGAATGCTATAAATCTGAGAAAAATCGTTTTAAACAGCTGAGACTTTATGGGCACTCAGGGATAATAAAAAGTCTGAAGAATATATCATGCCATGTAGATAAGGGGAATATATTAGTCAATATTATGACTTTTTAAAAGAGTTTCCTCTTAAAAATAGGATAAAGGCACATTATTCCTTAGTTTTTCAGGTAAAGTGTGAGTGTGTTCTTGCCTAATCTCTCTCTTATCACTATATCCAGAAATGAAAGGAGATGCTATGTGTGTATGATGCTCCGGCTGTAGCGGAGTTTTGTGACTTCCATTATGGTCAGATAGTACATGTGTCTGAGGAGAGTGAAGTCTTCAGAACAACTGAACAATTAATCCTGCATTATAAACATATGTGAACAGAGCTTTGGAACTGATACAACACTTGTGTGGACATTCCTTTACTTTTTCTTCATGGAAGTTCTGTGTGTCTCTATGGACTTTTATTTGTGGGTAACAAAACTAGACTCTGAAAGATCTAATGGTCGGTCTTACATTACACAACACACAGCAGATGAAAAAGCCAAGTGTCACATGCCTGACTTTCATTCAATACTTTTCCCATATCTTTGTATTTTTTATGACATATTTTGTTCACCGTGTTTGCTTTCTGATCCCATCTGTGTGACTTTGAAAAGCAGTAGGAAGGGGTAAGAGCTTAGAAACAAAACATATTATTTTCAAATTCAGATACTTTCGGAAAAAAGAGTATCTGAGCAGTAAGATGATCTGAATAGTAAGCGCAATAGTAAGAGGATCTGAATTGCTGAAAGGAAATAAAGTAGTATTTATAGATTGCTACAGAGAAAACTGTTTCTCGAGTCATTCCTCCATATGAGGGGAAAAAAACAAACAAACAAAACAACTTTACTTAAAGCACAGCCTTTGAAGTCTCGGTATAAAAACCTGAATCTTGTTTCCCAGAGCTGGTGGTGAGGAATAACAAAGTAGAGTAGTTTTGGTAGAGAACTCATCAGGATTTCAAGGGATGTGAGAACAGGTGATAACTCCCTTTCATAGCACTCAGTCTTACTGCACAAAGGAGAAAACGATGACTCTCTCTCCCACAAACTAATACCCTCCTGTCTGAGTCTCCTAGAGGCTCTGTAAAAATGTTTTCCGTTTCTGAGAGTAAGGATAAGATTTGCTCAGACATATAGACAGTGAGGCTCTTTACTGACCTTGCCTTGAAAATAGAGGCTAACATGGAGACACCACTTCCAATTTCCTGTTTGCCTATTTTCTACTGATAAGCAGCAGCCCCAGGAGAAGAGCATATGAAGGAAACAAACTTTCTCTCTTTATATTTTGTTTAGTAATGTGTAAAAGAAGAAAATCCAGGAGGACATGTGATAACTATAACATTTCTACTGAGATAGTGAATTGTAGTATGACACAAACTTAATTGAAAATATGACTTGTATTAATAAAAGTAAGCATTGTTAAATATTTACATATACCATGAATTGTACTAAGTCTTTCACCTCTACTACCATGGAAGATTCATTTTTAGATGCTAAGAAATGTGCTTAGGTGACTTAAATAACTTCTTCAAGGTCACAAAGCCATAGTGTTTAACTGAGCTTCCTTCCTACTTTCATAGCTCAGAACCCACATTTTAAAATGATACAGTATCAACACTCTGACTCCTACGACTGGTATCAGTACTTGCTCCTTGACAGCAAATCTATACATATTTCTATAAGAATATGCCTTCTGGCCAAGTGAAATGAACAAATGTTTTGAGCAAAAATGAGTTAAAATCATCCTATTTTAAAGAAACAAACTCCTTAGAAAAAATATATTGATTAAGTATAATCAAAGACACAGCCAAAGAGCAATTCTTTGATTCAGATACTAGTTGCTACCAGGTCACATTTACTGTGAGCCCTACCTGAAGGAATCTGGCCATATGAAATCATTTTAAACAGTGAAAATAGTCCTCAAAATAGCACATACATCAAGTGACCAGATTGGAGAGACAATATCAAATATGGACATCCAATTGTCAAATTTGCACAGTGCCAACAGGTGATGTGGTGCAGGCTGGAGGAATGGGAGTTGCCTTTTCCCTAATTAGTATTGTAGGTCTTCCTCTGACTCCTCATGATGCCCGATGCCTTGTCACTTCCCCAAACATGCATGGAACAGATGCAGCCTCTTTCTCTTTGCCTAATTGTTATGTTCATCTTTACACTTCTGTTTGGTGATCTTGACTAGGAGAAAACAACTTGCATGTTAGCAGAAGAAAATCTTCATACTACTATCTGTGATCCATTATGATTATACTAATTATAAGAACTTGGAGAAGTCTGTAGCATTAGAGCCATTCTGCAACCTCTTGTGTGTGTTACATCTAAAAATGTCTTTATTGTTAACATCGCTGTCAATTCACCCAGAAAATGTACAGTTTGCTAAGGAATTTCTCCAGGTGCCTAAATATAAAAAGTGACTGTCTGAAATATGAGACTGTCCAAAGACTGACAGTGAATTGATATAGATAGGGCAAAAGTTCAGGTGCAATTCTCTGTTTCTTGTGAGCTTGACAAGTCACAAATATCTTATATGCAGTCCTCATTATGACTTGAAATCATTTCTAGTTTCCAGGAGCGCATGGTTGACAATAACATGGTGAGCACAAATAAGAAAAAATGGGCCCGACATGAGGCTTTCAGTTAAATGTTTTCTTTTTTTTTAAATTAATGGAAAAAAAATAATTCAGTCCTATTCCAAAAAACAAAACTGTCATATCATAGCAAAAATAGTAGTTTTTCTTCCATAGAGGTAATGTGTCCCTCTCTTCTATAAAAATGCCATAGTTCTATGGCTGGCATGTGGTGTTTGTTTGTTTCTTCATCACGCAGTGACCCAGCCAGAGGGTCTTCATGAGAGATGGAGCAAGCAAGCCTGTCCATGTGCCTGCACTGTCACAGTCCAGTCTATGGGCCAAATAAACTTCTCATTATAATTTCCAAGCAAGAGAAAATGGACTAATACAAGTAAGGGTCATAAAAGTAACATTTATTTATTTACTTTATGAATATACTCGCTTTGCAAGATTTTAGTTGAAAAACTTTATCTTTTATTTACATTCAAGTAAATAAATTCCATCCATCAGTCATAGTCGGAGTGAGATGAACTATTTGGTGTGCATTGATTTGTCAGTTACTGCACATTAAAGCTTTGATTCCCAAGCAGTTGTACAAAAATGTAACCTGAAATCACATTTATTCATTAACATACTAGTAATCAGTAAAAGAATGAGATAATTTTTTTTCCTGATATACAGATGGGAAAATGTTATCAATTTCTTGAAAATATTTCCCAAATTTCCCAAACATTATCCCTATTTTTAATGGGTAGGATTATTAGTGAAGGTGTATACAAAGGAAAACAAGTTGTCAGGATAGAAGATGAAATAAGATGGCCTGATGTAACAAAAAAAAAATCTCATAGTCTAGGTAAAACTGAATTTAGATAAATAATGAATAGTTATTTATTTAAATAAGTGTTTTCCATACTATGCCATACAGCACTATACCCTAAAGTATCAACATCTGTCTCTGGATAGTTGAATTGTTTATTATGTTTTGATTTGTACTTGGTGTGTGAGGTTGTAGGAGACTCACTTTTCTAGAAAGAAATGTGGGCAGGGACAGAACAGGTGTCTTGCATTTTGGCACTACCCTCCAGGAAATGATTCTTTATGCTTGTCACAGGATTTCTTTCACCAGACACCCCTGAAGCACCTTCAGAAGGGAGGAGAGAAACAGCAAGGGCTTTCTTCACAGAACCCAGCAGTGAAGGAGGAAGTCAAAGCTGAAGACTGCCAGGAAGCAGGTGAGTGGGTGTGCCAAGCTGACTGAGGCTCTCTCCTTAGAGGACAGAAACCTAGGGCTGACTGCATCCCTCAGTGCCGAGTACAGGAATCCCAGGGTCCTTCCCTGCCAGTTGGTTGTCCTTGGTAAGACTTGAGCTCTGGTTGTGACAGGGATAGGGGGGGTAGGTGAGGGCGACAGGAATGTGAGGCCCAATGTGGACAAAGAAGCTATTGTGGGGAATTTTATGAGAAGAGATATTCATAGATCACGTTTGTTTTCAAAACTGTATTTGATGATTCATGGAAAAATCAGTTTTAGGCAAATTTGGAGCTTGCCAAGTATTTGAGCTGAGTTTAAGTGAACAGGGCACCACCAGGCAGATTCTGAATAATTCAGTGATTTACAGATTTATGAAATGTAGAGAGGGCTGTAAAGCAAAAGCACATACATCCGAAAGCCCTACGTAATGTGGGAAAGCTGCGCATAAATACGTTTGACATCCAAAAAATTATCTTAAGTCCTAAATTGTTGTGGAGAGAAGAATGATATCTTGTACAAGCCTGAAATGAAATAGTTTCTCCAGAAATGTACCGTGAGGCTCAGCAGCATCCCAGCCCTTAAGCGTTCCATTGTGACATTTGAGAGGGAGCCAGTGAACGACATCCGAACTGCTATGTTGTGAGATGGCTTGTCTTTTTCCACTCACTCCTTAATAATACCCACCAAACCTTTGAAGCCTACACCAATACCTTAAAATCTTATTTGGAAATTTTTAGTTTATGAGACAGAGACAGAGAGAGAGAGAGAGAGAGACAGACAGACAGACAGACAAGACAGACAGATAGACAGACAGACAAGAATATGAATGAATTTGCATCCACAGTAGCTAACAATTGCCTGGTGTTAACCAGGCAAACGACTTGAAATTAGTTGTGTATTCTTACTCAAATTAAAAAGTGTCATGTGACTTGTCTGTATTAGATTAAATGCTTGTTCCTCATACGTAGCTGGACCCAAATGCTCACCACCAGTCTTTTCGTATGCCACCTACTTGACTATGTGTTAAGACTAGAGGGTGTGGGGAAAGTTGTTTACCTTCCACTGCTGCATGGTTACTATCTGAGACACAGGAACTATTTGAGAAAATACAGACTCACTTCCTGGTCTGAACATTATCTCCAGGCAGTGATTAGCCAAACAAACATGAAACCATAAAGAATAAGATGGAGGCTTCCATTAAATCTTAAAAAGAAAATCTGAGCATTTCTTCCTATACTTCTTAGGTGCTCTTGTCATTTGAGAGATGCAGATGAAAACAACCCTGAGATTTCATCTCACTCCACAAAGAATGGCTGCCATTTCAGAATTAGCCAGCAACAAATGTTGGCAAGGCTGTGGAGAAAAGGGAACCCTTCTCCACTGCTGGTGGGAATGTAGACTCATACAACCCCTGTGGAGATCAGTGTGGAGATTCCTCAAAAAGCTAGGACTGGAGGTTCCATTTGACCCGGCCATTGCCCTGCTAGGTATATACACAAAGGAATTAAAAGATTCATTTCACAGCGACATATGTACACCCATGTTTATAGCAGCTCAGTTTGTGATTACTAAGTTTTGGAAACAACCCAAATGTCTATCATCTGGAGATTGGATAAAGAAGATGTGGTCCTTTTATAGTATGGACTATTACTTTGCCACTAAAATGATAAGATTGAGTCATTCACACACAAATGGTACCTTGAGGACGTCCTCATAAATGAAATAAACAGGTCACAGATATGTAAATATCGTATCTTTTCTCTGTTATGAGAAAATGAAGTTGTAAATGAGTTGTAGTATGTATAGTTGATATTGTGAAGTAGAAAATATTTTAAAGGAAAGACAGTGTAAGGGTAAACAATGAGGGGAAAACTAATGTGGTAATAATAAAGAGAAAAGAATAAAGATTGTGTATATAGGGCGTGGGGGGGTTGCAGGGCATGGGGAAAGGTGAAAAATTGAGAATCAGGTCATGTCATATTCTGGTACAAACTTTCAATGTTGAATGCAATTATGATGTGTATTCATAATGTACCAATAAAGATACAAATTTAAAAAATAGGAAAATCTGAAATAGGTGAAAGTATGTTTTAACAAGCAGAAGGCAATTTCAGGGAACTCATGTCTTTAAAAGGAAGTGTAGACCAACAACAACCATGACAACAGAAAAGGATGAATTAAAGGACTTAACAAAACAAAGCTGTAGAAAAAAACCAAAAACATAGTTCTTTTCACTTAAAACTATCAAGCCATTAGAAAAGGAAAAAAGAAATCAACATTAGCAAAAATGGATTGGCTAGAAATTTAAGGCAAATGTTAAGTCACTTAAAGGTTGCATCATTGTCTTTGGTTAAACCTAAAGAAAATCACTGTGTACCATTTAGGTGTGATGTCATTATTTAAATTCATATAAATAACATGTATTATGATAATAGTATTGTTATTGTGGAATATTACTTTGAATGCAACTGTTCTTTAAATTTCATAAAATATATTTTTGTTTTGTTTTTGAGAGTTTTTATGTAGTCCAGGCTGGCTGTAAACTTACTCTGTAGTGCAAGATGGCCTAAACTCACGACAGTCTTCTTGTCTCAGCTCCCTGAGCATAGGATGAAATAAATTTTTCTTCATATTTATCAAGATAAACATATGATTTTTCTCTTTTTGAAAGGTGATGGATTTTCTGAGTAGACTAGCCCATTGCTAAGTTTATTCTGTTAAATGATGCCTTACTTTGAAAGGTCTCCTGTGACTCCCTGATGTCAGTTTAGATGTCCTTGTTAGGAGTCCCCATGGTGCCTCAGACCAGACCTACTCTAACATTTGCAGGGCTGGCGGGGGTGGGGGGTGGCGGAGAATATGTGTTATCCTTCTACTTTGACAAATATATCCTCAAAACTAGGTTCAATTTCAAATTCTCAGAGTTCTGTGCAAAAACTGAACTGCAAGGAGATTGACCTAACATTGTCCTCAGTCTGTGGCCACTTAGCCTTCCTTTCCCATTCCTTCCTCCATGTAGAACTTCAAGAAATGGATTCTCCTTCATGGGTGCAGAAAACAAATGACCCAAATTCTGTTTATTGCTTCCCCCAACCAGTCACAGGTCCTGTGGCATAAGCCACAGGTCCAGTTTTAGGAGGATGGACCTAGAGAAGTTGGTTCTGCCCGTGAGGGTGGTTTGAGGTGTTTAAGCAAGGAGTTCTTATGTCCCTGGTACCCAGTGTTGGACCTAGAATGAACTGAGTCCTAATGAAAGCCAAACCCAGAAGGCCCACAACAGGTCTTCCTGTCTGTGCTTAGCAGGGAAGGTTATGGCTCGGAGGACAGGGCTGGAATAGCTTTCCCTAAGCCCTAAGTCAAGGGCAAAAGATATTTCTGCCTGTACATCAGCAGCACTGTCTCAAATGGCTCAGTCATATCACTCATGTTTGTTTTTACTTCTTTCTTCCTAAACTTTAAACTCTGCACAGGTAAGGATCTGCCTTTCTCGCTTTTGACAAATATGTATTCAAATTATCGAAGTGATAGTCATTTTTAGGAGAGAACAATTCTTTAAAAATTCACCTATGACATTCATGAAAATTATGTTGTGGGGATTAGTGAATAATTTTAATGAAAAGTCAGTTTCATATTGAAATAACAGCAAGCTGAAAATAAAAGAGGATACAAATAAACAAAACTCACATGGAAACTGAAAAAATCATTTTAGATGATAACAGAGCAAAGAAAAGATTCTAAAAATATAGAAAGAAACTTAGGAAGAATATAGACGACTTTGTTAATATGGTTCACGGTATTTTCTATAAGAAGCAACAGTGGAAACACTTTAAATTACCAATAATTAATTTATTGATGGAATTATTACTAAGCCCATGAAATCAAAATGACAAACACTAATAATAACACAAAATATATGTATAATTAAATTGGAAAAGTAAAATGCAAAATATAGGTTATATAATTAAAAGAACCCAAAGTTATTTTTATATTTGGATCAAATGGGAAAAATTTTAGTGGTGGCACAGAAGTATAAAATTGTAGTTCAGAGTTTTTCATCAAAACTGCTTAATGATATAACAGTGACTCTGTCCAAAAACAAACATTAATTTAATCATACTAAATCAAAACATTTAGCTAGTAGATTTGGAGAAAGTCAAGGTAGTTTTATAAGTTGATGAGATTGTTTTTGATTACTCATTCTCTATACTTCAGTGTAAGATTCTTCATTTAGAAAAGTAGATTAAATTTTATGTGCACATGCGATTATATACAATTGTAAACAGAAAATATATAGCATTTTTATGTTTATTTAGACAAATTTAGAATCCTAGAGAAAAATCAGAAAGGAAATGAGAGAGATACATAAAAACTTCTTTGATGAGAAACAGGAAAAGGAATGAGGGATTCTGGGCTAGAGAGGACTCAAATTGCACTTAATACATGTCCTAGACACAAAGCAAAAAAGCATAAGCATTCATTTTTTCACTTGTATAGCATATAGGAGCCCACCAGACTGAAGGAGGAGGTGTTGGATACTGGGAAAGCTGTAACTAGAGTTCTGACTATTCTCATGTCCCACTATGCAGGTGATATCTGGATAGTATTGAGCACAAGCAGAAAACGAAACTCTCTGAAAGGCAGATTCCAGTGATTTCAAATTCCAGATTTCTCCAGATTCCAGATTTCTAGGTCAGAAGTGTGCAGAGGTAGATGGATTACTCTGGAAAGAAGCAGATTTCATGTCAGGCCTCATGACTCATTGATGGTGATGGCATTTAAACAGTAAATACCAGTTGGATAAGATGTCTTTCAGATTTTGAGATTACTTCTTTTTCATTCCTACCCATGACAAGTTCTCTGAAGCAGAACAGAGAGAGAAAACGGTGCTCAGAATACATCAGCAGGAAAATTGTTGGAACATTTGCACACATAATAAGAACTTTTGGAAGTGACAGGTCGCTTCTGGGTTTGAACACAAGATAAAGGAAATGCTGATGTGAAGACATGTATCTCCTATGGTGTTTGCTCTTTCACTGGAGGTGGGAACCCCATCGGGCGGCCCCTGTGTGTTTCTCTCAGGTTCCTATTGAAGTTTTCTTATGTTTGGATGGCTGAGGAAATTGGTACCCAACAGAAAGCTTCAGGAAGGAGCTGGCAGGTGTCTGGTAACGCTGCAGCTGGAGGAGTTAGCCGCTGAGACCACCTGTGTCAGTGACAACAGCCTGTGAAGTCAATGACTCATTAGCTTCCTCCAGAAAGAGTCAGTGCAGGCTCCGAAAAGGATGATGCTGTTTTTTTCCAGCGGGACCTTGGAGAAATGAAGTATGCATGAGAAAGGTGAGAAGGAAAAGCGGCTATAGTCAGGGGTATCATGTTGTGAACCAGGTACAGATGAGCAACGGGGAAGACCCCGGGACACCAGGAAGTCAGAAGAGGAAGGGAGTGATACACTACAGAAGCGCCACTCCACCTGCACTCAGCGCCCAGCCCCGTTCTACAAGGAAAAGTTGAGAACGTGAGACCTGCTCAGGGATTTCTGATCATAACCGCATTCCTTCAACTGGATGCTATGTACCAAGAAGTCTGCTTTTAAGAGGTGCTGAAGAACACCCTCAAAGAAAAATCTGTAACAGAAATAAAACAATAAAGTTGAACGATGCCTTAAAGTTGATGAGTTTGATTTTTCCGGTAAACACCGACGCGCATCATCTCTGCGTCACAGGGGCAACACGTGCCTGGCGGTTCTTTGCCAAAGAGAAAAGTGAGAGAGCTCGCAGAGCTCAGATGAGGGCAGCAGAGTGAATATACAGTCTTTCAGATTGAAATTTTTAAATTTCAGCTGCCCAGAGGAGCTGCCACATTTTGTGAATTCCCTTGGCATTTCTTAAACGCTTCTTTTTCAGTATTTTCGAATTGATACATTTAGTACCAGATCAATGATCTGTTACAGCACAAAGATACAGTAAAATTAAGGGTAGTGCTTTAGTTCAATTTTTCTGAACTATTAATAGGACCAAAGATTATGGATGGTAAGACTGAATGTCATCATGCCACATGCATGTACAGTGTAAATACACTGTAGTTGATTTCTGAGCAAGTCTCTCTTTCTCCTTTCCCTTGGTCTTATAACATTAGACATCTCAGTATTTTCTTTGTACTCTTCATCCTTAAACCGACATAGGTAATCAGGACATTAGCCCAATAGTAAATGTATCAATGTTGATACTTCTAATATCAGATATAATCATTTGTTCGTTTGTGTTCTTTTAACCTCCTGCAGTCATTACTTGTTTTCTGCATAAGTTTAGATTTAATGGTGGAAATGAATTTGTCTGCTTCCTGCTTCTTAGTAAGTAATATTGGCACCTGGTTTCCTCCATAATTATGCGTCTGCATCAAGGCCTTAATTAGTAAATATGCTAATGTTTATTTCCACATAGTGAACTTGGGTTAAACCATCCTATGCACTAATCATTTGTTTATTAAATTCGCCCAAAATCAACATGTTTCTCTATGAAATTATTTAATAATAAAATAGTAACTAGGATAAACAACATGACAATTTTGTAGACATTTCTACCTTTATATACAAATAAATTTGTATACAAATAAATGGAAGTTGAGATGAGCAAGTAATAAAGTTGAAACATGGGTATCTGAAATAATGAAATCATATCTTTCAACTTAAAACCAACTGATTTTCAAATGAATTTAAAAGAACCAGCTCCAATATTTCAGACTATAGATAATGTTATTAAATAGAGATATAACATTATTTTTCATAAGGCTTTAATACTGTGGCTAAGATTACCAGTAAGCAAGTAACCAGCCTTTGCTATGGACTTTGAAGAGGGTTTATATCGTGAATGGCCTGGAAAGAGGCATTCGGTGACTCTGCTTGGAAATAATCTTTTTCAAGTCCTCTAAATTTGAGCACCTCCTGAGTGCCACAGCCCAGGGTGTGTGCAGGTGTCCACTGCACGTCATCTGTGTCTGTCCACACCTCTGGGGAGGGAAGCAGTTGATGCAGACGTGCTAGTGCTCAGGCTTGTCTGTAATCCACAACTCTCATGTCTTCCATGGCAACCTATCAGCTCTGGCTGGTCACCTTTTTTTCTTGCAAGTAAAGTAAGATGCCACTACCTTTATAGCTCTTGGAAAGCCAGTAGTTAAGAGGGAAACATTTTAACCTACATATTCACTCTCAGTCACAGGGTATGATAGGTGGAAGAGTGGCCTTCCAGACATGTCTGCATTGTATCCCCTGAAACCTGTAACTGTGTTATACAACATGAGAAGATGTAATTAAAGATGCATATAGAATTAAGGTTGTTAATTATCTGAATTTAGAGTAAGAAAAGCAGCTGAGATTTTCTGAGCAACCACTGAAAATCCCAGGAGTCCTCTAAATGTGGAAGAAGGAGGCAGAGTCAATGTCAAAGTCCAGGAAAGATTTGAGGATGCTGCTGGCTATGACGATGAAGAGGCCAGGAGCCCAGAAATGGAGAGTCTGTAGGGGCTGGAAAGGGGAAGGAAATGGAGTATCCCCTAGAACACACACAAAGTTACCTAGAATCTGCACAAAGAATTTCTTACCAGACACCTTGATTTTAGATGAGGAAGGCTGATTGTATACTGAAAGAGAATATATTTTTAAAGCTACTAAATTTATATAATTTATTACAATAACCATACAAAAGAATATGAAAGTAAATGTTAAACGTTTTGGATAGGAAAGGTTGTTTCTTGTTTCATTATTGGTTTGTTTTATGCTCATACTTTTAGCATAAAAGTTCTATCATTTTTAAG
>PVIR01025067.1:0-25254 GCA_004026965.1 Petromus typicus | reverse complement strand
TTATTTTATATGTAATCTAGGAATAAAACATAGTAGATGGTAAATATTTAAAATGAATCAAAGTGTTTTCTTTAAAAAAGTAATTTACAGTGGTAAATGGAGATAGAAAAAAAGCAATTGCAATATATATAATAAATGTTAAGAGTTAAAGTCTTCAAATGTCTTGCTATTTTTGTTCTCTATAGAAAACTTTTCATGACCATTTTCACTGATTCCCCGTTTCCTGAAAATTTCATGTCACTCACACTACACATCTGTATGCTATTTCTGGATGTGTATCTCTGTTTCATATAGTAAAACCATCAAGATGTTTTTCCCCCTGTTGCCAAAACTAGATTTCATCCTTTGGAGATGAGCTTACCTCAAGTGAGACTGTATGTCACAGAAGTATAAGTTTTCATCACTTTTTTTTTCTGTTATATGAGCATCGGGCTTTTGTATTCACCTTCTTGTGTTCAGATGTACAGTATGGGTTGACTTGGACTTCTAAGAAATGAGATGTTCAAATAAAGTATTCTACTTACAACAAAATAAGAAAGATCTCCATTTGCAGTGGTTGTTTCATATTTACTGATGTCTTTTCTCAGTTCATAGAATTGTCATGAAACCAGAGAGCAGAGATAGACCCTTCTAACTGCTGCTGAGCTACAGTAGTTGACAAGATGGGAAGGAAAAGTCTTCAGGCAAGATGACTGGGAATAGACATGCTCAGTCCTTTGTTCCCATATTCTCAGTTAGAAGCTTTAAGAAAAATACTTTCCTATTTGGATGAAATTCAATTTCTAGAAATTTTCTATAAAATGAAAAAATTTCTGTATAGGACCAGATATTTAGCTCAGTAGTTCTAGCATGTGTCTTGCAAATGCAAGGGCCCAGGTTCAATCCTGGTAACCACGTACAACAATACTGGGCATTGAGACTCATGCCCACCAGCAATCTGTATCACATACCACAGTGCCAGGCGTGGTGGCTCACACCTATAATTCCAGCACTCCAGAGAGAGAGGCAGGAGGATTGCTGTGAATTTGAGGCTGAGCTCAGGGCCAGCCTGAACTACAAAAGGGCGATCTGGTCTCAAAAAAAAAAAAAAAATTCTATATAAAGGTAGACAATGACAAATTATTTATTCAAAAAAAGTTCATTAAAAGATGGTAGGTATCATGCTAGATTCTGGTAGTAGATATAAGTATTATCTTTCCTTATGGAATTTTTATTCCAATGAAGCAAAAACATGAGTAATATCGTGAATAAATATTTAAATTACAAATTATAATAAGTGCTATTGTAAAGTTGCAAGTGATTTTTTGCTTTGTTTTTTCCAAATCTTGTTTTTTGAGGTGAGGATTTTGTAGAAGTGGAAGAAAGAGTTATTATCTCCATATGTATTATGCCCAAAATTAAAATAAACAAAAAAGTATGATATATAAATGGTAAAGCAAATAGAAAAGTGTGTACTATTTCTTTGTTAACTATTAGTATAATATTAAAGTGTTAAATATAAGTTTTGTTTACAGAAGTCATTACACTTATAGAAAAAAGGAAGTACGCAAGCATTTGCATTTTGAATTTTTTTTTTTTTTTTTTTTTTTTAGACAGGGTCTCGCTTTGTAGTTCAGGCTGGCCCTGAGCTCAGCCTCAAACTCACATCACAGCAATCCTCCTGCCTCTGCCTCCCGAGTGCTGGGATTACAAGCATGAGCCACCACACCCAGCACTGTGGTAATGTGGTACTGGTTGCTGCTGGGCATGAGTTTCCACGTCCAGTATGGTATATTGTTACCGGGGATTGAACTGTCTTTGCGCTTGTAAGACAGGCACCGAAACCACTGAGCTAAATCCCTGGCCCGCACTTTGAATATTTATAAGGCAATTAAAATGTTACTTAAGTCATCTATAAAAATACATTTAAAAATAGAAAAATATAGAATTTTCATAACTTTTAGAATTTATTGGTGTAAAATATATAAACATAATATTTACCATTTTAATTATACAATTCAGTGACATTAATTATATTTACAATACTGATGAACTATAAACCACCTTTCATCTCCAGAATTTTTACCATTTTTCCCAATTGGGAGTCTGAACTCTTTAAATACTCATAAACAATCTCTCCTGCCCTCAGTCTCTGGCAACTATCATTCTAGTTTTAATCTGTGAATTTTACAATTCCAAGTCTCTCGTATTGTTTGTTCTTTTGTGTCTGACTCATTTCACTGAATGTGACATTTTCAGGTTCCTCCATGTTTAGAATATATCAAGCTACCATTCCTTTATGTGATTATTTGATATTATATTGCATGTATGTACTACGTTGTGTTTTTCAGTTCATCCACTGATGACATTTGGATTATTTCCACCCTTTGGCTCGTGTCAATAATGCTGCTGTGAATATTGATGTTCAATTATCCATCTCAGTCCCTGCTACTAGTTCCCCTGAGGATATGTCTAGAGGTGTAATTACTGGATCATATATTAATTCCACATTGAATTTTTCATAAATCATCATAATAATATTTTCTAAAGCAGTTGTACTGTCTGGAATTACTACCAACAGAGCATAAGTGTTCTAATTTTTAGTAGCTGTGTTAAAACTTGCTATTTATTTATTGTTATTATTTTTCATAGTGGCCATTTTCATGATTATGAAGTAGTATCTCATGGTGATTTTGACTTCCACTCTGCCAGTGGATGTTGTTAGTGTTGTTGAGATATTGAGTATGTTCTTTTCCCTGTTTAATGGTCTTTGAAGAAATGTCCATTCCAAGCCTTTGTGTAGCTTTTAAAATTGGGATGTTTGTTTTTGTGTTGTTCAGTTGTATGAATTCTTGGTATATTCTGGAGATTACTTAATTTTATCTAAAATATTATTTGGAAATATATTTTATCTTTGGGTCTTCTCACTTTCTGAATAATGTCCCTCAGTACATAAATGTTTTAAATTGTGATGAAGTGTGTTTCTTTTTCTTTTGCTGCCTCTGTTTTATTGTCATATACCAGAAACAATTGTTAAATCCAAGGCTATAAAATAGATTTCTAATATTTTCCCCTGAGAGTTTTAGTTTTAGCTCTTACAGTTAGCATTATACCTACATTTACATAATTTTTTGTATATGGTATAAGGTAAATAGAAGTCTTAAAGTGTTAGTCTTGATTGAGTATTCAGTACAATCATAAATTAATTTATACATTGCCAAAATGTTATCTGTGATTATCTCTTGAAAGTCACTTTCATTATAGCAACTTTGCACCTGTACACATTTTTTTCTCAATTCTTTCTTCTCATTCCCTTTCCTTCAGTCCTTGTTCCTTTTTCACTTTAAATTGTTCAAAGTTTTCTACAACATATGTGTCCTTTTATTCTCTCTTTTTTTGGAGACAGGGTCTCACTCTAGTTCAGGCTGGCCCTGATCTCAGCCTTGAACTCATAGCAATCCTCCTGCCTCTGCCTCCAAAGTGTTGGGATTACAGATGTGAACCACCACGCCCAGCACAGTGGTATGTGGTTCTGATTGCTTGTGAACGTGAGTCTCCATGCCCAGCATTGCTGTATGTGGTTACCTGGGATTAAACCTAGGCCCTTGCACTTGCAAGACTGTGCCAGAACCACTTAGCTAAATCCCTGGTCCTGCTGTGTTCTTGTTTTTGTTTTTTAAAGTGTAAATTAGTTAGTTTTCACTTTATTATGCTGTATAACAAAAATCTTGCAATCACAAAGTAGGTTCTAGCAGCTGATACTTGTTTTTGTTTTGTTTTATGTTACTTAACTATGGTGATGTTATCCATCAGCTGTTGTGGATCTTCTCTAGTCTGTGGTTATAGAGGCTGAAGTCTGTTATATGATGTACATTGAGACTCACACTCAAGAAGCAGCTCTCTGTGTATAAAAGTACAATAGCAAAAAGTATAGTGAAAAAAATCTCTAAAAGTTTCCACATCAGGGTAACAGGGCATGTTGGCTCACATTCTGTGCCACTATGGGAAGCAGAACATATACTCAAACCCCAAACAGTGAGAAGAGAATACAGGAGAAGTATATAATTTCAAACAAGACAATCTACCACAGTTTGGTTTATACAGCTATAAATCTTCTTATACCGCTGTGAATCTTCCTCACTCCAGATTCCCTGGAATGACATTAAAACTTTTTATAATATGGTTTTATCTAGCCTCAGAACCCAGCCTTGTGATGTATCACCTACACAATCCAGCTATTTAGGACTTTTCATAATCCCTTGAATGCACTTATCTTAAGCTTGCATGCTTATTCAATGTTTCCACTATATGTGGGCTAGTGTTAGTAGATTACTCGAAGAAGAATGGGCCACATTCTTTCAAAATTGAGGTCCATTATTTCCTTTTTGTGGGATGCTCTTTATTTTCCCTCTTTGGCTTTTGAAATACTACGTATCCTTCAAGGACCTATTCTGCTGTGAAGCTTTCCAGTATTCCCATAGTCAGAATTAATCATCTTCATTTCTTGCCCAATTATAGCTCTAATTGCAGTCTACCTCAGTTTCCAGTTACATTTACACACTAGTCTACCAGAAGGATTTTATGAGCTCCTCGGTGACATTATCTTCTTTTCTGTTTTCCTTCCAAAGTCTAGAGAGAACAGTTCCTAACACAGAGTAGGTATTCAATTGAGGTTTGGAGAATTTTTTCGCACACCAGAATGTTTATGAAATAATATTTTAAAGAGATTACATGGCTCCTTCCTTCTGAAAATCACAGAGTTATCAACAGTGAAAACTGTAAGTTCTAAAAGAAGTGGCTGATCAGTGAAGCAAAGAACAAGTCAAGAATCAAGTACGGTTTGCCCTTCAAGAACCAATGACTGACAACAATAAAGCTGCAGTGATTTATTACCTTCTGGAAGTGCATACATTTATTTTGCTCAAGGTGTGTATTTTGTACCTCCTAACAGCCTTGAAGAGAATTTAAAAAAATGTTCTCTGACTTCTATGCTTCCCAGGTCACTCTGGTGGCTGCACTTAGTGGAGAGGAATAAAAAGTAAGTTCTAAGGCATCTCCAGGGCTTTTGAGGTTCATTGTCCCTTCTTTATAAAAATAGGCATCTTAGCTGCTAAGTATATAGAGATTTTTCAGTGATGAATTAAACCATAAGCTAATTTTTCAGAAATAATGCTTGATACAGTTTTTAAATATACACCTGCTTACTTCTCACAATGCTTTTCTTGTGACATTACAAGAGGAATTTTGTTTGATCTTTGATACTAACATATTCTATCTTTTGTATTTAAAATACTCTTTTAATGCACAATCTTTGGTGAGCAGTGTTTCTCATAGTATATGTGGCCTAGGGATTGGTGATAGGCCTCAAAACTTATTGTTCCATTTTTACATAAGATAAGGAGCTTATGTCAGAATATAAATTAAGTGTGTTACTAATAATTCTGTGTAGTTCAGCTTATCTTTTTTTCATATATACCAAGGCTTGACTGAGGAAAGAAGCAATATATTTATTTACATTTTAATATAAACCTCTTGTTAATTGTAGATAGGCATTTTGAGTAGCACAGTCTGGACAACCTGCCCCTATGTATCCATGACATGGCCCCAGTCAATGGCATGGACACATGGCCCATTCTGTGTGACACTTGTGTCTTCTGCCCCTTTTCCATTTTCTTTCCTTGTGTTTTTCTCTTTGTAAGAAATTCAAAGTCCAGAGATACTTAGATGGAGATGTAAATTTTTAATTACTGTTTGTGCTGAAAGGCCTTGGTTTGAATCAGTGTTATCCAATACCAAGTCATAAACAAACTAAAGCTCTGGGGAGCAGAGGCTTGGAAGCAGGTATGAGGATGGGTGAGACAATAAGATGAGGGATATTCATAAAGAACAAATTAGAAAGGACCAGTGATTTCTCACGTGGTAAGAAAGGACATCTACGCATACTCTACCGCATCACTAATCCTCTCCAGTACACAGTGAGTCCCACCCTAGGAACTGCCGGTGCACTCTAGAAACCTGTGTTTTCACTAGTGCCTCAGGGCACCTTCAGATCTTTCTTTGAGGAGCTCTGATGTTTCATGACCTCTGATTACTTTCTCATCTTCATCCCGGCCAAATTCTAGAAACTCAGACTAAATACAGCACCACACCATGCCTTCAGGTCTCTGCACATACCCTTCTTGGCTGAATTATTTCCCCCTTTCTTCCTTTGAATCTTTGCATATGTAACTCAAACACTGGCTCCTAGTGAAGACTTGAACTCTTATTCTTACCCAATTTCCACTACGTTTTTAGGATCTCTGACTAATTTCTTTGTTCCTCTTTGGAGAATTTCCTCATATCTTCTTCCTTTCCAATTCTCTTTAAATTATTAGAATTGGAGTTTTGTCTCTTATTTTTGTCAGATTCAAGATATATATCCTACATTTCAAGAGTCTGTTATTCGCCCCACATTCTGGATTTCTTAGAAATATTCTGACAGTTATTCATTGGCTCCTTCCCTTCTTGCATCCTGTATTTTTTTGTACAAGACATTTAAGGAACACTTAAACGAGTTTATCCCAGTGTTTGTTGTAGATTCAATAGTTTTAACAATTTTCCATGTTTTTTGTGTTTATAAAGATATACTTATCCAAGAAAACTGATCATACCGATGTCATAGAGATTTACTCTTATGTTACTTCTCAGTAGTTGCAGAATTTCAAGTCTTACGTGGAAGTACTTAACTCATTTTGAGTTTATTTTTGTGTACGGTGAGAGATAGATGTCTAATTTCATCTTTTCCATGTAGCTAGTCTTCCCAGTACTGTTCATTGAAAAGATTTCCCTTCCCCAAATGTGTGCTCTAAATCCATTTTCCATAAATTTATTAGCTTTGGGTGTATAGATTTATTTATGTTCTCTTTTCTTGTGCCATTTTTTTTGTATGTAGTTTTTATACCAATACCAAACTGTTTTATTCCTATATCATTGTAGCATATTTTGAATTTAGATGGTGTGGGGCTTCCATCTTTGTTCATTTTTCTAAATGTTACTTTGTTTGCAAACTTTTGTCATTGAAGTATAGGATTAAAAAACATAATGCATATTTCAAAATACCTAGAGATAATTTTGAATGTCTTCATAATAAAGAAATAATAAATGTTTGAGGCAATGCATGTGCTAATTATCTTGATTTTATCATGTTGTAGTGTCTATATATATTTGGTAAAACACCACACCACACTGTACCCTATAAATACATGGGACAAAAAGGGAAGGATGTACCATATACAGGGGCAAATTTCCCATGATGAGCATTATCGTTATGTATTCTTGAAAAGTACCAATGCATGTTATGCTGTGAAAAAAGTAAAAATAATTAAAATAACTAAAAAACTGACAGAAATATAAAAGCTTAAAATATATTTTATATTTTATGTTTTTGCTGAATATTTTCAAAGTTATAGATATTTTGAAATTTTATCTATAATCTTAAGTGTACATTTCCAAAATAGGAGATCACATTCCTAGTCAAACCTCCATTTTAAATATACTTCCTTAGTTTTTTTCCTTATTTATTTTGCTGAATTGCTGACCATTTCTTTTCAGTCTTCTTTGTGAGATCTTCTTTCTTCCTTCTGACCTCATGTGTGGATGTGCTCCAAGGCTCAGACCCTAGTGTCTGCTTTTCTTCTCATTGTCTAGACTTTATCTTATTCCATCTATAGGATTTAAATGCTACCTACAGCCTGCTGGCTCCAAAACTTGTATTTGGAGTCCATTCTGCTCATGACTGATTCACTGATACTTTTATATAACTATTACTTAGCATCTTTGTTTTGACCTACAATGGCATCTCAAACTTTACATGCTGATAAAACTCATTTCCTTTTAATCTGTTTCTTCCTTTGTGCCCTAAATGTAACCTTGATAGTTTAGGTTTGATCTTTACTCTTGAGTTCTGGGAACAAATTTTTAGCTGTTTCGTATTTCATACCTCATAAGCGTGTCTTTTTCTGCCTATGGATTTTGGGTCAGGATAGTCTAATGCAGTGATAGCAAATCCTTTAGAGACTGAGTGCCCAAAATACAACCTAAAACATGCTTATTTACCCCAAAGTGCCAACACTACAATTAAACCCGAGTAGCAGGATTTTAGTTTAGGCAAAAATAACTCATACTTCAAAAGAAAGGCACTCTAACAGAGCTTTCAATGATAATAACAGCCCCCTGCAGCCTTGTGCCATATTTTTACCACCACTGGTCTAACAATACAACATACGGACTGCTGTACCATGAAGGATTAATGCTGTGATTTTTTTAAAAGGAGTGCTGGATCCTACAACATCAGCAGAGACTGACTGATCTCATACTAGACTGAGACCAGACACCTGTACAATCACTCATTCCTACATAATGGAGCCCTAATGAAAACTGAACGTTAGTCTCAAGTGAGCTTCGCTGATTGGCAACTGTCTGTAAGTACTGTCACTTATAGATGCTGGGAAATTAATGCTGTCTTGACTTCACAAGTAGAGGATAACTAAAGCCTCATTTTGATACTGTTTTTTTACACTCTGTATACTTTTCCTTGATTGATTTCAGTTTGTATCCCTTCCTTATAATAAGCCATACCCAGGGACTAAACACCCATCAATGAGTTTTATGAAGTGAATTTTGCAGCAACTGTACCTCTGAACCTATAGTTGGTATTAGATAGAAAGATGGTACTGAATGTGGACTGCCACCTCTGCTTTTTCAATGATTATCTTTGTGTTCTTGAGTAAACTATTTAAATTCACTTTGTTATCTTTTCTTTTTTTTAAATTGAAATCTTTATTGGTACATTACATATACACATCATAATTGCACTCCACAATGGGTATTTTTCCATAGTTTTAAAGTGGATATACTATAGTACTTATCTCAGAAGTTTGTTATTAAATCTATTTTTGAATATTGAACACAGAAGTCGAAGTAATTAATGGAAGTAGAGCTGGTAGGTTAGTACTTGGCACTTTGCTGGTGTTTGCATTGTAGTAGTACGCTCCCCTTCTCTGTCATGACTGCACTAATCCCTGTTATTTCTTATTTATAGCTTGACAGTGCTCCTCTGTATCCATTGCAAACCAACAGGTTATTTTTTTTTATGGACACCTGTTGGGAGCATTTTCAAAGATATGACTTTATTGATAATCACCAAATGATCAAACATCATACTTAATGTCCAAAGTTCTCCTCAGACTCCTGGCTTATTCTCTGCCCCTCTCTCCACAGTCATCCTCTCCCACTCTTTCCTTTGCTCAGTACATTTCTGCCCCACGTTCCTCTGCACTGTTGCCTCTGACTGCATCACTTTTCCTCTACATCTTCAGTTTCCTTATATATTTTCATGGCTCCACTCAAATATTTCATCTTAAACAGTTATCTACTGTTGTCCTTAGAGTAGAATTTTCTTCCTCATAACATTCTGAATTTCTACATCTTTTAATGGCTTATTTTCTTTAAAATCCTTATTTATGTCTTAATGGGAATAGTCTATTTTACAATTCATTTGGTTATTAACTACTTTTCCCATGTGGATGTAAATTGTAGTGATTTATTGACACATAGTATTCCAAATAAACTAGATATTTAATAAATATTTGTGGAATTAATAACAGAATGATATTTGGGGTACAGAAAGATATCTTGTATACATAATTCTGACCCCAGACTCAGGTCTTGGAACATAGTGTAGACTTAGTTAAAGATTTTTTATTAAAAGTTGTAGTAGCCTGAATGTTCTTTACATAAGGATTTAAAAAATTACATAGGCCTCAAACTTACTCTTAAGTTTTCCTGGCAGACTGAAGTGGGATTCCCACTTTTTATAGTCTTGTGAAAAATAAATGAAGATAGCTCTTACGAAATTATTGTTGCACTCAATTGCCACCTCTTTTTTCTCTTTTCTGAATGAAATATTTAGACTCCTGAGGCATCACAGCTATATAAGACTCAAAAAGTTATCTTGAAAAGAATAAATAATAAAATACATTAACCAATTGCACTATAATTTGAATATATTTTCCCTCTAAAACTCATACCGAACTTTGTCATTGTAATATCATTAACATATGAGGTCTCTAGGTGGGGATTAGGTCATGACAGCTCCATCCTCATAGATGGAGTCTCTGCCCTTAGAAAGCTTCTCTCATAGCCTTGCATCATGGGGTGACACAGCAAGAAGGCCCTTTGCAGATGCTAGCCTATTAGCCTCAGATTCCTCCACTTCTACAGCTGTAGAAAATACTCTATTCTCTGTTACTCAGTTTTAGATATATTGCTATAATAGTACAAAGTGAACTAAAATCCACTGTTTTACAGAATTTCAATTTTCAACATAAAACTAACTGTGCAAGTCACATACTCTATGCTCCTATTTATTTTTAAAATTGATTTTATTGGTAAATGTTATATATACATTATGATCACATCCAACATTGAAGATTTGCAACTGCACTTGACATATCTTGTTCGCATTTTTCCCTTCCAATGCCCTCCCTACAACTCCCACCCCTATATGCATAAACTTTGTTTCCATTTTTTGTTTGTATCATCACATTTTTTTCTTTACTTCTCTTACCACCTTCTTTTCCTTTTCAGCATTTCCTTTTCAACATTTCATAATAGCTGTCATACAATTTATGAACTCATTTACACCTTCAGCTTCTCATACTAGATAAACAATATGGTATTTACATATCTGTGTCCTATTTATGAGTATGGCCTCAAGGTACATCCATTTGATTATCTGTTTTGCCCATGTTATCTCACTATGTTGCCCATGTTAACCTTGAACTTATGGGCTATGGATGATAATCCTCCCTTAGACTCCTAAGCAACTGGGACTATAAACACACACTGCCATGCCTGGGTTTATGCTCCTTTTTACCTAGGTGTGTGTGTGTTTCCATTCTTGGAAATTTGTCTACTGCATTGGTAATGGTATACTGAATTTAAGATATTATCATTACTGAGGGCAATTATGGAAATCAGAATTTGCCCCTCTTAGTCTGCAGCCACTCCTACTCAGGATACTAAGACGAAAATGAGCCTGGCTATTGCGTGGCTGCAGTCAGAACCATCCCTCCCTGGCGGGATCATCAAGGAAAGCTTTTCTTTGATATATGGCGAAGGGAGGTTTCCTTGCCATGGTCCATTGCTTTTTATTTATAAGAAGCAGATATTACTTTTAGCGGAAAGTCTGTAGCTCCCTATTTGCAAGCAAACCCTTCAAGTAGTTACAAGTCATGACACTTGGTTTCATTCTGGTAAATGGATTTATTAATGAGAAAAAGGGAAAGAAGGGAGTTCAAGGAGAGGAATTTTAATGCAGAAATTAAGCTTGAAAATGCCTGGGAAATGAGAAGTAAGAGACATCAATGGAACCATTACAGTATGATTCATAGATCTTCCACATTTCTAATTCCTTTCAGGTTATCTATAGTGATATTAGGTTCTTTTTCTTTGTGGGAGCAAAGAGTGATATAGTCTTGAGAGTTAGATTCTATTATGATTTACTATTATTATTTCTTATGAAAATTTTTTATGACTTCTTAAAGCTTTTCACCCTTATCAATTATTATTAACAGATAGCTATTGATAATTTGTTATGAATTCAATTAAGTGTATATATGTGGAAGTATGTTGTAAGCTGTAAAGTACAGTATAAACTGTTCTGAAGTACTTTTCATAGTGCCAGTGTCAGTATTCTAAGCAAAAAACATAACAGTCTGCCCACAACATGGTAAATACACACACAAAAAAATTTAACTGATATTTGAATATTTTTTGTTATCATTACTTCAGGAGCAGATCATATGGTATTATGTTAATAATTAAATAAAAATTAATTGCTGTGATAATTAAAACACAAGTATGCCTACACAATACAAACATGCCTACAAAAGTTCCATGAAATCTCTTGTTTTTTAATCTCTTCTTAATTTCCTTCCTATTCTCTTTCCACAAGCATTCATTGCCCAACACTGTGTCTGACAGTCAGGATACAGATATAAAGTACACCGTCACCCAAATGTTCACAGTTCAGAAGTATAAGCCATTTCCATCAGGTTTTGTAGGTGCTAGGGCTGACTTGACAGCATGACACGAATGAGGCTCACTGAACCATACACAACTTCCTTTTCTCCAGAAAGAAATGTCACCCCTAAGTTCAGTGTCTGCATATAGAGTCTGTCTATATATAGTATAATGACTTATTTTGAACTTTTTCTTGTTGGTGGCCTAGCTTAGCACTGATACACACTTTGAAAGTCAAAGGTTTAATTGATTTGATTTTAAGATAATCAGAATAGATGATATTTGGAGACTTTCTGATGCAAAATATCAAATGTAGTTTCAAAGCAAGTTCAAGCAAAAAATAGTAAATGCACTGTTTTGGAGAATTTGAAAGTCCAAGATTGCCTGACTTTCAGTTTAATTAGAGCTGGGGGCTTAAATACAGTTCTCAACCTCTCTTTCTGCGTCCTCTCCCTGTCTCTCTCCCCCTCTCAGCTTCTGCTTCTTCCACATTCCCAGGATACTGGCTTTTAATAGTCTCAGAGTCCCATACTTTCAGTTTATTAATCTCAGTGGGGAAAGTGCTTCCATCATATGGTTCTAGGAACACTGTATTTGTATCTTTTAGTCATATCTCACCTCTGAAATCACTACTGTTTTCAGGGAAAACAGTCAAATGTCCTTCTGCATAGTCTAGTGGGTGGAATAGAGGTGCTAACTCTTGGAACTGAAAATCTTATTAGAGCAACTTCAAATATGTTTTGTAAAGTAATAGCATCAGCCTATGCCTCTCACAAATATAGATGCCATGTAATGATACTTTTGCAATCTTATCAATGCACGTGTAATATGGTGGATATTGTTAAATTGCCTAATTTGTGCCTAGACTATTTCTAGGAGTATTACCATCCTATAGTTGGCATAAGAGCTATATTTCTCTGTAGACCCTACCCACTTATCTGTATTTCATTAGTTTCATAATGAGAACTTAAACAGGGAAGTCAGAAATCTTTCCTACTATCCCTGCATGTATGGCCAGCAACACTATGTGTTATTACTTTTTGATATCAGGTGTAACAAATGTAAAAATAGAAATGTGCTGCTATATTCCCTGCTGTGAAGAAGAAGTTAGCCCATAGGGAGAATGAAGTTGATACACAGGGAAGCATACACTAGAGAAAGTGGAAGTTCTGTGACCTTGAAAACAACTGATTCAGCTGTTGCTAAGGATAAGCCATATCTTTGCCCTTCCTGTAATTTCACTTTACTACTTTTCATTGACTACTTAAGGCACTCAGGTACCTCAAGTGTATGCAGTTTTTACCTAAATTCGTTCATATATTTTTTCTTCAACTTATAAATAACAGTCCTGGATAATTTTTCTATGAGTTAACCAGAAAGATCTGTATATCTGCAGTCTACATCCTTAAGGGTATTATGAGGTGAGGCACACAAAGGCTAGGAGTTTGAGAGTATCTGCATTGACACGTTAATTTTTCTCTGACAGTGAATAAACAGTGGGTCAATTGTTTAAGTGGTTTTCCTTGTTCCAAGTCAGTCAGCTAGTGATGGGGGTTAATCAGCCTGTGCCATTCCCTTCAGCTGGGATTTCCTTAACCTGAATAGTGTTATCAAATGTATATACAATTTAAATCAGGTGCAGAGTTTTGCTTTTCATCCATCTGTCTCTATCTATCTATCTATCTATCTATCTATCCTGCCAGCCAGCTAGCTATCTGATCTCACAATTGAATTTGATCTTCACCTAAAAGCACCACATACAATTTCAAAATATAATCAATGTAAAATATATTTGACACAGTTTATGCTTCTTTCATAATGTTCTTAATACTTTGCTTCCATCTTACTGTTGTGGCACACCTCAGTCTCGTCTAGTTATATTTCAGCTGCACAATGGCCAGCCCTGGCATGAGGCTGCTGTAGCAGAGACAGCTAGATGTGGGATGAGGGGGGACTCATACAGGATGCACAGTAAGACCTGCAGCTGAATGTTTGCACTCTCTGGCACCCTTCCTGCTCATAAACACTATGCACTAAACGCTTATCAAAAAGTTTCTTGTCTTTGATGTGAAGTGTATTGATTTTCTCATCATCCTTAATATTCTGAAGCATAAGAGCTATTTAATTGTTTTGTAACTTTCATTCCTTTACATTTCAAATAGCACTTTCGTACAATTTTCTCATTATTCCAGTGCCTTCCATTACATACATTTCAGAAAATGATAAAATGATTATAACTGTATCAAGATGTTCTTTTTAAGACTAAAGAATACATTCAGAGTAATATTTTTCTTTTTCAGTGGTGATGATTTACTTTCAGGTGTCTTAACATAGTACAGTTAAACCACTGAATAATTTTAGTATGTGTAAAATTTAATTGGTTTCTTGCCACATCTCATGCAAATGTAGAGTTACAGCTAAGTAAAGTAATACAATTGTTTTTCTTTCCACCTTACATCTTAAAGGAAAAGATAATCTTAGCTAATGCTGCTTTATGCCATGCAAATAAGGAATTATGTGATGATGGCTTCCTAGTAAGTGTTTTGATACTTTCAAAAGGATCTGTTTCAGCTTAATAGCCGAATCTACTCATTTCTTTCATGTTATTATTCCTTGAAGTAAAGTTATGGCAACACGTGATGACAGTTTTAATTCTTTCATTTACTCATTAAGAAAAAATAGGCTTGCCAGCCAGTCACAGTGGCACACTCCTGTAATCCTTGTTATCACACTCTGGGAGGCTGATGCAGGAGGACTGCAAATTGGAGCATATCCTGGCCAACTTGGCAAGACCCTGTCTCAAAATAAAAATAAAAGAGTATTGGAGATGTAGTGCAGTATAAAAGCCTTGAATTTAGTCCCTACTACTTGAAAAAAGAAAGAAAGAAAAGAAAAGAAAATGATATCTTTAAAAAAATGAACTGAGGAAGGTTAGTTTTCTGTTTTACTTTATATTTCAAATGTGTAGAATAATATTTAGCCCCAAGGAGGCACTCAGTATATATTTGCCCAATGAATATAAGTTATTACAAATAAAAAATTCATTTAAAAGTACAAATGGAGAGGAAGATTTCAGTGTGGATCATATAGCATGTGAGGCTCTGTGTGAAATTTGTAGTGTGCATTATAAAAGTAATTTTCATTAAAATTCTGTGAAACAAGTATTTTCCTCATTTTATAGATAAGAAAGCTGAGAAACAGCAAAGTGAATAAATTTCCCAAGCTCTCATCCCTGAATAGGAGTATTAGGAGTGAGTTCAAGTTCTGGTGTGCTATTTCCTTGAATTAGTTGACTAGGAAGAAATCACCCCAAATAGGTGATTTTAAATGGTAAAATTGTATTTTGCCATATGTATGGATGTTAGAAGTCCAAATCAAGATTTCAGCAGGCCATGCTTCCTCTGAAATATGCAGATGAAGATGCTTTCTTGCTTTTTCTGGCATCTGCTCTTTGCTGCCATCCATGAAATTCTTTGGTCTGTAGATATGCATTTTCATTCTCTGCCCCTAACTCTGTTGGCATTCTTCTCACTTTCTGTCTCTCCATTTTTCTTATGAAATTTTTAGCCATGCTGGATTAAAAGTTTACTCCATTCTGGTGTGACCTTGTCTTTAAAAATATCTCCACACACATGAGGGTGGCGGGGGGAGAACATTATTTCCAAATGAGGTCACATTTTAAGGTTCTGGGTATTAAGACTTCAATGTTTCTTTTCAAAGAAGAGAATTCTATGACAGCATCCAGCATGCTTGATATTCATTCAAATACAGACATTTTCAAACACCTGAAATGCCCATGATACTGGCTTGCTTTGGATGTATGGAATTCTCCCTCAAAAAGAAGAAAAACAAAAAACATCCCACAGCATTCTTTCACTCTGTTTGGGACAAAAGATACATTTCCATAAAAGTAAATGTCAGTGGTACGTAGTTCTAGACTTGATGAGTTTGAAATGTCAGCAGTGCGTGAGAGAATAAATGTCTCACACAAGTTTAGAGATAGTGGTCCAGAGCTTACAGGGGAAGAGAGAGGTGTAAATCGACCTGGAGTAGTGTACACTGAGGGCAGGGGGCAGCTGGGGGGACTGGTTGGTGCTCAGGGGTTAATCAGAGGAAGAAGCATACTAGCCACCTCTAGAGAATCAAACAGAGTGAGTCAGGAAAGAGCAGTGACAGCAAGAACCCTTCATCTCTGGCAAGTTCTGTGCAACAGAGCAGAAAAGTAGGAGAGGAAAAGAAACTTACTGCGCATTACAATTAGAATAATTTGAGAAAATTTGGGGTGCACATTTCAGGTGGGACAGAGTATAACTTCAGCTTAAATTTAGTTTGGTGTGGACAAAAGCTAGACTTTAAAACATCAGATAATGGGTGTGAGGTTGGTTTACAATGAGCTGTGGTGAAGTATGATTTCCACTGTCAATGAAGCACAACTTCACATTTTGAAATTTCAACCATGTATTGGATAATCAGCTTTTCAAGTGTTTTTAAGTACCTGTTTAATGCCAGAGATCTTTCCCATTCTTGGGGCTGTAGCAAGGATTAAGGAGGACATGACTCATGCTGCCACAGCACTTCTATTTCTGGAAGGGAGATAGACACCAAGCAGGCAACTGAATACTTAGGTAATATAATTTCTCATGCTCATAAGAACTATGAAAAAAGAGTGTCAAGTTCACAAGTGACGAGGAAGAAGACAGAAGGTAATGAGCTAAAATTAAAATTTCCCAATTAAGAGTTAAATCCTGCATATATATTTAGTTCTAGTTTTGCCATACACCCAGGTATTATGGGACCAAATACAGAAAAATAAATGTGTAAAATTGGTCAGTTCATTTAATTTTTTTTTGGTATTATATGGAGGAAGTGATGAATGTGTTCTATAGTTCTCTCTTATTGTATAACTACCAATAATCACTTTTTGGTGTCATCCACAAATTTGATTCATGTGCCTTTTGCATCCTAGTTCAAAAGTCTTATGAAAATATATACCTGGATAATTTGTGATGTATTACTTGCATATTTTAAATACAAATGTTTAAATGCAAATATCATGTTAATAATTAAGAACTTGGAGAAAGAAATTAAATTTTAATACTAACTATATTGTAAGCTAAGGCATAATGTAGTAGAAAAAAAAACTATAAGGCAAATAACTTTTAAAACATACCTTTTTTTTGAGACAGGATTTCTCTATGTAGCTCAGACTGACTTAAATTCATTATCTCAGGCTAGTCTCAAACTCACAGCAGTCCTTCTGCCTCAGCCAACTCAGTGCTGTGATTATAGGAATATACTATCTTTTTAGATATTTTCAATTTGTTCAGAAAGAATGCTTTGCAGTCTCTGCATCTATGGCAGACGCTGTCATGATACTCAAAGGGGTATCTCTTTGCAAGGATTGAGGTGATGCCCATTTAGAATTCAGTGTCAGAAGGTGTCTTAGTCTTAGTTTTAGGACTGAAGTGTTGAGTTCAAGTGTTTGTGAGGTTCCAATTCTGAAGAATTACTTTGACGTCAGAGACATTTGCTGTTCTAAAATTTTAAACTGGAAAACACTTTTCAGAAAACAAAATTATCACTTTTTTTCTAACGGGCAATAAATTTCATCTAAATATTTTATATCTTATAGCCTAATGTTTTAAAGCTCTGATAGGAATTGAAAGCTTGAAAATGCTATATGTAGCACAGATGGCGATTCTCTCAGGGAGAGAAATGAGTTGTCAGATAGCTCTGTCCTGATGAATGCAACAGAGAAGATAAACGAAGGCAGTGTGATGTCCACCCTGTCCCTCTCCCAAATCCTCCAAAGGAGCATACCCTTACACAACAGTGCCAGGCAAATATGGTCAATATGCAGCTAAATAAATTACAAAAGACCCTTGCTGTGCAATAGGCAGACAAGGCTGGGGGAGCCATGCTGTTGAGTTAGTGTCACACGTCCTGGCTCTGTGGGAGGACTGCTTTCCCTTCTTTACTGTGGTGCTGCTGCTCTTCTGCTGCCATCTTTGCTGACAAGATCCATAGTAACGGTGGCCTGCGGCTTCATCAACTGAAAAAAAGTGGTGTCAATTGGCAGCTTATTTAATGGTGAGCATGTTTGCTTCCCCACCTGACTCCTTTGGAAAATAATGAAAAAGCATGTAATCATGTGTGGCTGGTTTTCTGGCGTCAGTGGTAGATGCATCTTCTCTACTGATCTGTTGATTATGTTGGTTGTGCCTTTCTTGATCGCCTGGGTCTCTAGTGATGGGCACCATAAAAACAGGAACACGTAGCAAACATTCACTCACATAGTCGAGACTTGACAGTCTGAAGTACCAAATGGATCACGCTTGACTTTGTGGTAAGGTTTTATGTGCAGTCATGACAGATGTTCAGGGAGATTATCCTTTTCCATCTCCACTCTGCCTCCTTGCAACTAGCTCACAAACAACTTGCTCTAAAATAGCCTCTCTTTTATAAATAGATGAAGCCTGAGGCCTTCAATAGTACAAGGTCAACATTCTACTCATCAAGCATTTGTTTGCTAGCAGATAGATGCTCCTGCCTTTCAGGCCAGTAGTATAAAGTGCTGCTTGACTTTTTATGCCAAGAGCTACCTGATGCCAACCAGAGGCGACTTCAAAGCTACTTTATGTCATAATGAAACTTTAAGAACTTGTCCCCCATAACGATTGCATATTGGATAGTAAAGATTTTTTTTGATGTGTATTTACTTTGTCGCTAATCTCCCTCCAGGGGTTTAAAAGTGAACAGGCATAATAAAATGTTTCTTGCTGTTTCACTTCAAATTTAAGGATTGACTGCACCACATGCCTTCTCTAGACTTATTTGGTTATCTCTAAGCAAAGGCTTTTCTCTCTGAAGTTCTCAATTCTCAATGATAGTTGAAGAGCATTTTGTTTGACACAGAAATTTCACAGTCAAATTATGACACCTTATATCAACATCTAATGTCAGATGTATTTCTCTAAGATTGGAAAAAAGAGAAAGAACAAGGGCATGAAGCTCTGGTTGGAAAAATGCTTTGAAGTAGGGAGTGTTGAAGTTATTTCAGCTATGAAATAATGCCTCTGTTCTATTTTTATTTTTTGGTGTTTCTTATTTCTTTAAAAATTTCCCTATTTTGTGGTACCTTCTTCATTATTTGCATTTTCTAACTTAGAAAAAAATAACAGTATTTATCTAGGAGATACACGTATTTAAGCATTAAAATTTTTCTTATTCAAACAAATTTAAGATACGATGGAAAAACCAGGCCACTGAAAAAGAAGAAATGCTTTCATAATCTCAGTATGTTCCTTAGGGTGTTCAGGAAGAAAATTAAGGCATCTCATTACCTCTGTGGGCAATTACAGCGCTGAGCAGAGTGAGGTGTATAAAGAACAATCCTCATCTGTGGTCTGAGCCATATCTCCCACAAAGCACTCTATTGACCTTCCAGTGCCATGTGGTTTCATTTCCTAAATTCTGAATGAGATTAGAAATCCTTAGCATAGGTCCCAAATGTAGTTCCGTGGTGCTACCACCTACCTGGAAAGTATAAGGTCCTGAGTTCACTCCTTGGTCTTAAAAAAATGAATAAGAAATCTATAGCTTGAAAATTCTTAATAAGGTATAGGACAACAAAATCATTCAAGTCAGTTCTTATCAACTTAGTGCTGGGTAACATTAAAGCCTAAAGGTGCTCAGGAATTTATACAGTGTCACAAAACACATTAGTAACTAAAATCTAGATCTCAGGATTCCTCATCAAGGATGTCTTCATCTAGAGGCCAAAGGAAATGAGTCCTAGATTTTCAGTTTTCTTTTCCTTGAAGTTTTTAGTTGTATGTCATACTATATTTGATAATTTAAATGATAAAATAAATGGCTTAAACAACAGATCCATGCAAACATAGTTTTATTAATCATTTCTTTATGAAATCTTTTTATTTTTGATAGTTTTTATAATGAGCTCAACATAATTTGAATTCTAAGTGAAATCAAGACACTTTATACCAAGATGACTTCTAAATAGATATAGTGGAGACTGTATTCTGGAATTACCATATTGCCTGGGCTTTGGGAGACACAGAAGGATTAGACTTTGTGTTTCCTAATCTCAATAGGATAATAATTAATTTCAGAAATGAGAAATGTATGGAAAATAGTTAAGAAATTATCCAAGATGATGGATAGCACAATACTAGATTTATAGAAGCCTTAGAAGGCTTAATAGTAAAAATGTTTTGAAAATGAAAAATCTTTTAACCAGCAAAGAAAGAAATGATATTATGTGATTAGATTTGTGCAAACTGAACCCAAGTATGGCTCCTCAGCCTTTGTTGTCTAGGACTTTGCTTTGTTCTAATTCCAAATTTCAGAATTGTTTCCTGTATTCTTAGCCTTTAGGAAGATTATCAGACAAACCTATCTGTAGGATTATTTAAATCTCCCATGTTTAACATTTGGATTAGATTAAATTAAGAATAAATTATGACATTTAAAGTTATTTAATGAACTGAAAGGCTGAGTTTCCTAGATCTTTTCATTATTGTTCATCTTCTTTGCCTATGGCGATGTGCCTTTAAAAGTAGGCATCTAATAAACATAGGCCAATCTCTACATTGACTGGTTAGTTTCAAATGATTTTATGACCATTGTTTGTAGGACAAATGTCTCACCATCAAGTATTCTTAATTGCCAGAGACCTTTGATGGCAGGCTACAAATGGCTCAATGAAAAAGAATTATCATTGTTACAGAAAGCTCTTTGTATTAGGATGTGAAGAGAGAAAATGGGCCACAGTAATATAAACAGTATCTAGAGGAAAAAGAGAAAACCATAAGAAATTAAAAACTTTCACTCCATACTTTTATATATTAAAGAACTCTAATGTTGTCAAGGGTCTGAAGTTCTACAAACTCTATTTGTTCTCCAATAATGGGCTACGTTTCTGTGCCTCTAAATTCCCTCTGGGATCCAAAGAGGACATCACTAACCTGGAAGTAGAAGCAGTTAGCTATCCACAGCAACCTAAATAGATCATTTTAATGAAGCTTGCTTTATGTCCAGTTTGCTTACAAAAGTCAATTCACTGGTTGCAGTAGTCAAACTGGAAATTTGACTTGTTCTCCTTTTCCTTCTGCCAGGCCCCATAGGCCTTGTGTTGACAAATGGTGGGGGCCTCTCTCTAATATAGCTCCCAGTGACCCTCACCTCCAGATATTCAGGCCTTGTGTAACTTTCCGTTCTGAGTATAGATGGAACCTGTGATTTACTTCTAAATAATAGGATCCACAAAAGACAGTGGGATGCCGTGACACTTGTAACTTCTTTTTTTGCCAGCAGGTTCTCTCTTACTGGTTTTAATGATATAGCTTCCATGCTGTGCACCATCATCTGGAGAGGCTCACGTGGCAAAACCAAGTGTAGCTTCTGGCTGACTACCAGCAAAACACTGAATTCTTTAGATACCTGTGTGGGTTTGAAGAGGATTCTTTGCCAGTTGAGTTTTGAGGTGAGACCTTAGGCCCAGCTAACATACTGTTTGCAGCCTTTTGAGTGATAGTGAAGTAGAGGAGGCAGCTACACCATGTTTAGACACCAGATTCATGAAAACTCTGTGATGATAAATGATTTGAAGCTAGTATGTGGTAAGTTGTTTGATAGCAATACATAACTGATGCACTTCTTATCAGTGGTGAATCACTTGCTATTCTTTTGAGTTTTGTGTATGTTACAAAGTGTTCTTTTATAACCTTTTACCTTTATTTTTAATTGATTTTATTGGTGCATTGTATATACATATTATAATCACAATTGACATTGAGAATTTGTATGGTACAGTGAACATTAAAGCTGGATATGGTAGACTTTTGGCTTTATAGTCACATTAGTACAAAGCTTTCTAGTAGTATTTTTCACTAAGGACATTGAAATAGATTATAGGTTGTTTCTTTATATTTCTGGGATTTTTTTCATTCTTTTTCTTGCTTTTTTGTTTTGTTTTGTTTTTTGTCTCAACTGCTCTCCTGAGAGAAAATTGAGCATATTACTGGGAAGATGCACATGAAACCTCTCATAATCTAGCATTATGTTCTCAGGAGATTGTCCTTGATATATGAAACTGCTCACTGAGTTTTTCCTGTTTATTTATTTGCTCCTGTGTCCCCAGATTTAAATACCCCCATTAATCAGACTAAGCTTCTCCACATTGTATCTACAGAATTCATCAAGATTAGGACTTTTAAGTTAAAAATTAAAAGAGCTTCAGCTATAAACATAATCCTTGGAGGAAAAGCAGACTACTACTGGATGATATCATATCTACTAACAATTGAGTTTTATTTTGGTCTGTATGTTACTATCACCAATGAGATTTAAGGGAGAAAAAGGCTTATGTAAAATCTTTTTTAAAGAAGCTGGGATTTTTCAGGAGTTTAAGGCCACAAACAATTCATTCTTTGTTTTTTTGTCTCACTCATTCAATGAATATCTGACTATTATTATGTTCTGGGAACTGTGTGCTTGACTCTTGCTGTGATGTCAACAAAATTGATTCTGTTGGCCAGGGATATATGATAGAGAAGGACAGGAGTAAGTAACTAATTAAATGGAGCATAGGAAAAGTTATAACAAGGACAGTTCCAGGGGCATCTAACCTTGTATGCAGTGAAAAACTTCTTGTTATGGAAACAAATGAAGCCAGAGCCAACAAAGTCTACCAATCTATCACCTGACAGTGATACTTACACCAGCACCTTGTGGCCCAGGCAGAATACACATTCAGTCTTAGCTTCACTTTGAAAGCAGTGTTAAGTAGGCTCAGGAGATATAGCAGAGATGCAGGGGTTAAGGAGGACAGGCCTTTTCTTGCCTATCAGAATGTCACTCTTTATACTTTTTTTTCTTATTATAGATGCATAGTTTAATTTTTGTTCTCACAACAAAATGAACATTAAATTAGTAGACATGCATAAATTTTGATGTTACAACACCTATGAAAGAACGTACCAGCCATTCAATCAGTATTTACTGAGCACTTACCATACAATGGTACATACAAAGACAAAGAAGATAGATATTGTCATATTCTTAAAACAGTGATAAACAGATATGTGGCTGATTAGGTGATTGTATTTTAAATATGTTCCTTTAGCTGGGCTAAACATTATAACAAAAGAGAGACCGGCTGATACTTTGTAGCATACACAGATCCTCAGTTATTCAAACAAATGCTTATTTCTGTGCTACTTTTGAGAGATTTCTCATATGTAATTAAAGTTGCTAATGAGTTGATTTTCAGTTACGAAAACTTTTCTTAGGTCAGACTTTTCTAGATGAACCCTTCAAAGGTACTGAACTATTAATGGAGAAAGTCATTCTCTCAAATAGCTGAGTCTACAGTTGTTCTCCTTTTGCCTCCTGTGCTTTTTCTGCCTATCTGCCCTAGAGATCCTCAAAATTCTTATCCCACCAATTACCTAAGCTGATTCCTTGGAATAAATCCTGCCTCATTTTTCTCTCTGCATTGTTTCTCAGTGTCATTGGGGAATTGGTTCTCAGACTTTTCTGCAGATAGTAAAGATCCTCAAGTTCCTTGCTATAAAATGGTGAAGTATTGTCATATAACCTGTCCACATCCTTGCATATACTTAAAATCACCTCTGGAATGTTTCTAATACTTAAAAAAATGTAAATGCAATGTAACTAGTTATTATTTTGTGTTGTTTGGAGAATAATGATGAAAAATAAGAAGTACTAGTTCTTTTCTGATACTGAAATCTTAAAAAATACTGGGATCTTTAACATATATATTTATGCTCAGAGCAACTCACTGTGCTTGGGGAGACGTTATTCATAAATCTATGAAAAAATGACCCGAATATATTTCATGAAGTCTGCCTTTGCCTAGGATCTTTGGTTAAATTGTGAAAGGCATCTGGCCAGGGGGTGAATTGCCCGGGTGATTCCACTGCTCGTACTTGCAGCTTTCCTTGGCTCTGTTCTGGAATGATGATGTTTCCAACTGGCTGGATGGGAACTGACACGTGCCAAGCTCTACTGGAATGTTTTAAAACAACATTGCATATAACCTAATTATGTAAGGATGACTGAAGACTTAATGCTTCTGCTGACTAGAGTCAAGTCTACAGCAAACTCTCTGCTTTTGCTGACTAGAGTCAAGTCTACAGCAAACTCTCTTTTGTATTTTTAAAGGGAACACAAAATTTATGGAAAATATCAGTTGCTGCTACAGTCCTTTTGCTTGTAAAAGTAATATAAATAATTCTACAAAATTATTTTTTTCTGTTTTTATAGCTATGCTTATTACTGATTGTGAATGTAATGTGCATTAAAAAAGAAAGAGCAAGTTGGTGGGGGAGACTGATTAAAACTAGATGTGAGACCACACTTTTGCACAGATTTTTCTGTGCATACATAAATCATATTTTCTCTACTCCACAATATAATGTAGGCAGCTGGTCTCTCTGAAAACCATTGTATTTCTTGGGTTAATTTGCTAAACGGTTTCTGAGAGTTTTGGCCAACAGAGGGCCGGAGTGGGCAGGTCAGAAGACAGCCTTTTTTTGCTTTGCCTTTCTGCCAGACTCAGTATTTCTGACAGTGACCCTTTCCTCTCCGGAGAGCCTCCAGCCTTGGAACTGTGTTACTGGGAAGCTTGTTTTTGCTGCAGCTCCTCTTAGGGTGAGTCCAGCACCAGAGCTCATCCTTCGCATCATTAGTGTGCTAGTGACTTCTGGTTGTTGCTCTTCTTTGGTTTGCTCATTTCTCCTTTTTTGGCAATTCAGTTCTAATACATTTATAAATGAGTACCCCCAAATAAAACTCTTCTGCTAAGCCACTCAACAAAGGGATCCTTTTCATGACAGTGATAAATTCACTTGGTCTTTTAATGTATTATGAATGTTTTCCTATGGCCTTAAAAAAGATACATCTGATTGTTAGCTTTATGTAAGGCTAATTTATGTATAATAATATTTACTTATTTTAAGTGTGCAATTTGACACAGACAGACCCAGCTCTGTAATTATTACCACACTGATGATATAAAACATTTCCACTTACTCTCATATTCTCATGTGTCTCTGTGCAGTCCATTCTTTCTCTCCACTCAGCCCCTTGGAACTAGTGAGCTGCTAAAATGTCATATAAAAGGACACACACACACACAGACGCAGGGACACACACACACACACACAC
>PVIR01025066.1:0-25225 GCA_004026965.1 Petromus typicus | reverse complement strand
TACTGGGTGTGGAGACTCACACCCAGCAGCAACCAGTACCACATACCACAGTGCCGGGCGTGGTGGCTCACGCCTGTAATCCCAGCTCTCAGGAGGCAGAGGCAGGAGGATTGCTGTGATGTGAGTTTGAGGCTGAGCTCAGGGCCAGCCTGAACCACAAAGTGAGACCCTGTCTCAAAAAACCTAAAAAAAAAAAAAATTTTCAGTTCTTGGTTGAGGTCGAGTGGAAGAGGAGCAGTGTTTCCTGTGGACATTTTTTTCCTTGCCCTGATCCCATACCAGGAACTGACTCTCATTTTGTCACAGAATTCAGAGACCAGGGCTTCATATTTCTGAATTTTACTTTTGAAAAACATATATCTAACGTCCCCATGTGTTTCATATTTACATGTTTTAAATGTGAGTGTAGAATGAGTACCATCTTAGTTTTTGAATATTCATTATGTGGATTTCCAAAGCTCTGGCAGGTAAAGCAAGCGATTATAACTCTAGTAGCACAAGGATTGTTAAATTTTTAATCCCTTTATAGAGCAGTTTAGGTTCATTGCAAAAATGAGTGGAAAGTACAGGGATTTACCACACACTCACCACCCTTACCAACATTCCTGATAGAATGATGGGTTGGCTACAGTTCCATGAACCTGTGAATCTTTATCACACACTTCACTCTTGGTGTTACACTTTATGGGTTTGCACAAATGATTAATAACACATTTCTATCAGCATAGGTTATATATACCAAGGAAGAGCCAGAAGGAAGTATGGTAGGCAGTCCTTGAAGTCAGGTTAACTTAACTAAAAAATTTCTGTGCAAGTATAAACATATAATCTGACCAAAATACATAAAGTGGATCACTCCATACCTCCCTTTGATAATGTTTATTTTTTGTTTTTTGGTGCCGGGGATCAAACTCAGGACCTTGTGCTAATGAGGCAGGCACTAGAACCACTGAGCTAAATCCCTGGCCCTGATAATGTTTGGATAGTATTTATATTTTCTTTTTTTTCCTCCTTTAAAAAAAATCCCTTCTTACAACCAACTTTCCCCATTTTTCTTCCTCTTTATCTCTTCTGTCTTTCTGTTCTCCTTTTCTTTCTCCCTCTTCCTCCCCTACTCATATCAGCCCTGTATTTTTAACCCATATTAAGAATCTGATGTAGGCTGTCCTGTGATTTCTTTCATGATATGCAATAAATAGTATAGACTTTTGTGGCTGGCAGAGTCATACCACTTCGAAGATGTCCACATGCTATCCCTGGAACCTCTGAATATGCTCCCTTACTTGTTGGAAATAGAGGCCACAGATGTGAATAAAGATGAAGACAGGTCGGAAATTACGCTGCCTTATCCAGGAACACCTGATGTAATCAAACCCTTATAAATGGAGAAACGATCCTTACTGTGGTCAGGGAGAGATTTGACTACTGGAAATGGCTGTGAAAAGGAGGAAAGTAGGCTTTGGGTTGTGGAGGGCGATGCCCTCTGGAGGGAAGAGACAGAGAATAAATAGGTTACTTCATAGGCCCTCTAGAAAGGAGTGTGGCTCCTTTCTCGCATTGGCTGTCTTACTTTGCTCCCTGGCTGTTGCGACTCAATACCTGACACAAGTTAAAGAGGAGGTTTATTTTTTATTTTTTTATTTTTTAGTTTTTTTGAGACAGGGTCTTACTTTTGTGGTTCAGGCTGGCCCTGAGCTCAGCCTCAAACTCACATCATAGCAGTCCTCCTGCCTCTGCCTCCCGAGTGCTGGGATTACAGGCGTTAGCGACCACGCCCGGCGAGGAGGTTTATTTTTGACTCACAGTTTGTAGCGATTTCAGTCGGTAGTTGGCTGACTGAGACAGGGCGTCACAATTCAGGAGCAAGGCAGTTACTGTTCTAAAAGTTTTATTTTGTATGTTAGTTTGTTGGTACATGTTTGCAATACATCATGAATATACTCATTGTGGGTAGTTGGTACATGTACATGATGCATCTTATTTTTTTTTTTAATGTCCCCTTAACACACTATTTGAAATTATGTAACGTACTATTCAAATTTTACCTCCTGTCCTTCAATGTCTGTTTTTCCCTTTGTGCTTCAGGAGCCAATTCAGGATCACTGGTTGCATTAAGTTGTCATGTGTCTTTTAGTCTCTATCAGGAAGAGTTCCTCCATCTTTATCTTTTACAATCTTTCCAATGGAGAGAGTGTAGCCCTTTATTCTGTAGGCTGGACTGGGATTTGGGCCCTGTTGTTGGCAGGAACACCTCACGCCTCACAGTGATTGGTGTATATTTCTCAATGTGTGATACCGGGAGGCACGTCGAAGGCGTGCTGTATGACCTCGTCACCGTAGTATCCCAGTAATCACTTATTTCAGGGAGTGCTGTGAGAGCAGGGGAGAGAAGCTCTCGTAGGTCATAGTGTTCTCAGGATGCTGTTTTCTACTTTAGCTGTCTTAGTTTAGAGTTACGAGGAGTTTTTACTTTAAGAATGATGAGAACTGTATAAGTTTTTAAGCGAAATTACATGGTGTGAGTATATTGTGAAGGTTTGTCTGTTATTACTTTAGAATATGGTGTCCATTTCATATTTCTTGATTATTTTAAATTTCGCTCTGAAGTTTATATATGTATATATCTTTTTCACAGTGTCCCTTCAAGTAATACTAATAACTTAATTTTCAACACAATTTCTCAACAGTAAATTTTAATTTTCCTGTTCTTTTTTGTTGTATTTTTGCTGTATATTTTAAATATGTTAAAACTGTAGGTGGTTTTAAAAAAAAAGATTTTGTTTTTCTAGACTTAAACAAGTTTTGTTGTTTCTTTTTCCCGTTTGTGGTTGCATTCTCCTGACAAACTTCCCCTTCCAAACAGATAACACAAAAAACTTGTGGTTTCTTTTTATCAGCTAAAATAAATTCAGTGAGTAGGTTCCAGTTAATGAAATTTAGCTATATTTAAAAAGTTTCCACGGTTGAAAACCTATCCCAGGTGAATTAATTTATTAGTATTCCACAAATTTGAGTTTTGTGAGTTTTTAAATTTGTGAAATTGAAAAATATGTTCTTAGGGCCTTTTAATTAGATTTTAAAATTAATACACTTTGGTTTTTCTGTAAATATTTTTCCTCCCCAGCAACTCATTGTCATCCCGTTGGTTTCATCTTAACTCCAACATCATGTCTGGCTCTAACGGTGCCAAAGAGAATTCCCACAATAAGGCTCGGACCTCGCCTTACCCAGGCTCCAAAGTTGAACGAAGCCAGGTTCCTAATGAGAAAGTGGGCTGGCTTGTTGAATGGCAAGACTATAACCCTGTAGAGTATACTGCCCTCTCCGTCTTGGCTGGACCCAGGTGGGCAGATCCTCAGATCAGGTGAGCACATAATTGACCCTTACAGATACTTAGTGGCTATATCTGTAAATTACCATTGGACACCTCAAAAAATCACTTTTATCCATCCTTGGGTTTGTTATGTCACTTTTCACATTTGGTTGAATTTTTGCCAAAGCTAAAGAATTCATTTTTTGTTTTTATTGTTTTGAGGGTTTTATGAGGGCCTTCCTACCAGGTGAATCTATTTTGGGTTGATAGAACAGCCTTTTGTCGTGAAGTTACAGTTAGTGGTAGCTGTTTTCACATGTTTGGCTTGTATTGTCAATAGTACATCTTTGTGGTTATTTTCTAACTTAGTTAGACTTGTATTTGAAATAGCAGAAATATTTTTCAGAATTTTTCCATACCACTAAGAATAGGATGATAAGAAATTAGACCAGTGTGAAAAAGTAGGAAAAAAAAAAAGAGACAAGGTGTGTATGTGTGTGTGGTGGGGAGATGACAGACACATTGACTGAAAGATAGATTGCTCAGAAATCTTGAGAAATTGCCTGTAACAGTCAATGGAGACATTATTCCTAAGATAGAGTGCAAATATTTGCATATTCATTTACTGGAATCAAAGCAAGAAAAAAAGTAAAACCTATGTTCCAGTGCTCCAGACATTAATCTGTTATGACAGTGTTACTGATTTCAGAGTAGTGAGGAAAGTAATTTAGTTATTTCTACTTTTAAAATATTTTTTGTTGAGCATTATATAATTTCAGTAAAGTCATATTTCTTAAGTCTGCAGCTGCAGCACAGTAAAATTGTAATCCAGGTCAAGGTCTAGAAGATTTCCACAGTGATACGTGTTTTAACCCACACCATACATATTGAACCCACAGGTTCAGTCCATTGTTTTGTGGGTTACTTTGATGATATTAGTCAGTCTTCATGTGAATAAGTTAAAGGTACTTTGACAATATCAAGGTGCTCAGAGAGAGTCTTATTTTTAGAATTACTTGAGAACTAATAATTGCTGTACAGTGTCAAGAGTCAGTTTTTTTTTTTTTTTTTTAGACAGGGTCTTGCCTTTTGTATTTCAGGCTGGCCCTGAGCTCAGCCTTGAACTTATAGCAATCCTCCTGCCTCCCGAGTGCTGGATTACAGGTGTGAGCCACCATACCTGGCATTGTGGTATATGGTACTGATTGCTGGTGGGTGTTGTATGTGGTTATCGGGGATCAAACCGGGGCCCTTGAACTTGCAAGGCCAGCACCAGACCCACTGAGTTAAATCCCTGGCCCAACAGTCAGTTTTCTGTTGCTGATAACAATGTAGACTTTTTTGGAAGCATGGGGGAGAAGATTCAGTTTTTCTGCTGGTAATTCTTCCAAGAGGTGGTTAGCAAGTCTACTAACAATTGTTTTGGTTACAATGGGGTTTGTTTTTCCTTAGAAATATTTTGAAGACCTAAGATGTATTTATACATGAAAACTAAACTTTAAAAAATTTGCTCTTTCAGAGATATTGCACATATAATGAATAACAAATTGACTTACACTGTTCAGCTGTTGTAGTATTGAATCATTATATTTTATTTTATTACAGTGAAAGTAACTTTTCTCCCAAGTTTAATGAAAAGGATGGGCATGTGGAGAGAAAGAGCCAGAATGGCCTGTATGAAATTGAAAATGGAAGACCACGGTAGGTGCTGAGAGAGGAAGGAGTAGCTTACAATAATTGATCTTCAAAAAGCAAAGAAGATAGTTGACATTTATCACATTATTTTACATGCCAGACACTGCACAAAAATTTTATGTTAGTAATCCAGTTAAATCTTAACAAACTGTTGGTGGATAGTTTTAATTTGTAGTTAAAAAGTAGATTGCCCAAGGTACAGCTTAGATGTAGGGTGGTAGCATGCATTAGGCCCTGGGTGCACTTCCCAGTACTGAAGAAAAGTAAGTTGACATTCTTGTGAAATTGGGTTTGGTGCACCTGAGATGCAGGAAACATTAAGTAAATTTTATCTCATTATGTGCATATATTACTGGAAATAAATATGCAGAACTCATTGCAGTAAAATGGATCTGAAATGTGACATAATGTACTTTAGTGGGGGTCGGTTTTTGGAAGGTAGAGTAGAAAGAGGAGAGTGAGAAGGCGAAGGGAAGTGTAGGTATTTACACTGATAAATAAACTTTGTAGAGATAGAGGCTTATGTACATAGCATCGTAAGAATCTAGTGAGGTTCTAGTTTGAACTTACGAGGATAGATGAAATTGGAAACAGATTCTGTATTGTAGAATCTCTTAGGAAATAATCTCATTGGAGAGCAAACTTAAGACATGAGCAAAAGAACAGTTAAGTAACTGTGTAATGAAATATGTGATTTCAGTGCTAGCTATAGGCTAGTGCTGGATTTGTGGGAGTACATTCCCTCTTCCTGCTTGTAGTACCTATTTTTAGGTTTAAAAAGAACACATTTAATTAAATATATATGTTCTTTTTTTTTCCACTTCTCCAGAAATCCTGCAGGACGGACAGGACTGGTTGGCCGGGGGCTTTTGGGGAGATGGGGCCCAAATCATGCTGCAGATCCCATTATAACCCGGTAAGAACCAAGTACAGTATTTCAGTAACAAAGACCCAAGTGATCAGAGAAATAGAATCTGTGGTTACTTGTGTACACATGCTTGTACATACACATGCATTTTTGTATGTATGTATATATCTGTGTGTGTATATACAGTATAGATACATACGTATACATATGTATGTACATATACATGTAATATATGTATATATATGTACACATTTAAAGAGTGTAAAATTCCAGTGACACACGATGTAAGCATAAATCTGTTGTTTAATGTGGTAAATTAAACATTGATCTAAACAAAATTAATATACTAAATTTTGGGGGGATCTGTTTGTTTTTAAGACCAAGTTGATACTTTAGAAGATTTAAAAACATCTTTAAAAATTCAAGGTTTTTGTTTCTTTTTTTTTTTTTGAGACAGGGTCTCACTTTGTAGTTCAGTTTGGCTCTGAGCTCAGCCACAAACTCACTTCACAGCAATCCTCCTGCCTCTGCCTCCCGAGTGCTGGGATTACAGGCGAGAGCCACACGTTAGGCACTGTGGTATGTGGTACTGATTGCGGCTGGGTGTGATTCTCCAGGCCCAGTATTGTATGTGGTTAACCGGGGATCGAACCCGGGTCCTTGCGCTTGCAAGACAGGCGCCAGAACCACTGAGCTAAATCCCCAGCCCAAGGTTTTTGTTTCTTGTCATTAAAGAACTTCACTGGTATGACAGAAAATTTGAAATAAGAAAATATGTCAAATATTAGTAAGCATAGTCCTGTGTTGCTGACAGAGGAGAATGTCTGAGATGTGTGTTGTGAGGCTGTTCTGTCCATGTGCAGTGTTGTAGGTTGTACTTACACAGACACGTGGAGCAGGTCAGTCACGTAATGCGGTCTCTTGATGCAGTCTGGTGCAAAATGGCAGATTCTTTCATAGTAAGCTGTGTTTAAATAAGTAGAAGGAGTACATGCTAACAAAGTAGAGGAAATTCCTAAACCTGCAGTGTGGTCCTTTGTTATTAAGTGTTAGGTCCTCTGCATAAGTGTGCATGGTATACTCTTTTTTTTTTTAAGTTTTTTGAGCCAGGGTTTCATTTTGTAGTTCAGGCTGGTCCTGAACTCAGCCTCAAACTCAGCAATCCTCCTGCCTCTGACTCCTGAGTGCTGGGATTACGTCATGAGCCACCACGCCTAGCACTGTAGTATATGGTACTGATTGCTGGTGGGCATGAGTTACCATGCCTGGCATTGTTATAAGGGGTTTCCGATGATTGATTGCTGGAGCCACTGAGACAAATCCCTGGCCAAAGAGTTTTAATAAAAGAGGTAGACTTTTTGTTTTTGAGACTGGGTCTCTACTGAGGTCCCAACGGAGAGATTCTCTACCTCCTGCAAGTCAGTGTGAGGCAAAGAGAAAGGAAAGACACAGAAACAAGAGTTAAGCAGAAAGGGGGAACCGGGATGGGCCATGCGGAGCACGTGTTGAGCATGCTGAGCTTGTGGCAAGCGCCACTATTTACTGATTATACAAACATGAGTAAAACAGGGTCGGTGAGGCGTGGTGTCCAGTGATACCAGCTCACACAGGCAGGACCTGTTGACACAGGTAAGGTATTCTTGAAGAGCTGGACAGGCCAAAGGTCAGTCGTAGCCAGCTGTGGATTACTGACAATTGAGGGAGGGTCAGCTCTGAATGAAATGTGGAGGCTGTGGTGGTTATCTGACGTCGGCACTGTGCAGCTTCACAGATCAGGACTTAGATCTCCCAGGCAGGCACTGCTGCGGAAGCTATACCAGCCTGTAGTTCCATCTGACATGCTCCCATGAGTCAGCGGGGCTTCGGTCTGGCCATGTACATGACAGCCAGTTGTGGGGGAAAGAATGCCTGCTCCATACTGCAGAGCGCTCTGACTTTAGTTAGCACTTCTGCCAAGAGTTTCACGATGCAGTCCAGGCCGGCTGCAAACTCAGAGCACCTCAGCCTCGCGAATGCGGGATTACAGGTGTGTACCATCCTTGGCAAAAGAGTAGATTTGATCTGAACTAAGATCTTAGGTAGGGAATTGGAGATCTAAGAAAAAGGTTTGCAGAAATAGCTGTGTAGTGATTACTCAGCTCATAAACACTTGTGTTTTCAAACAGTTCATTTTGTGAATAGAAGCGCGCAGCAGAATTTTGCTGCTGCTTGTGAACTCCACGTCAGATGACAAACACAACTGGGCTATCTTCCCCATGCACCCATGAATAAGACCATCTTCCCTAGAACAAGTTAAGTTGGGGAATGGAAGCACCACTGTATTTAGTCCTCCATTTTCTCAGGCTACTCATCCACAGAGTCAGCTAACCTTAGAAGAAATGCTAAGCAAAAATAATTACATCTGAACTGAATATGAACAGACTTCTTTTCTTGTCATTATCCCCTAAACACGGGATTAACAGCTATTTACACAGCACTTACCTTGGGTTAGATGTCCGAGTGCTCTAGGGGTGACGAAAGTCCTCAGGAGGGTGTGCAGGGACTGTGCAAAGGCTGTACCATCTTAAATGAGCAACCTGGCATCTAGAGGTTTTGGGGTACGGGGTCCTGTGCCCCTACAGACATGAAGGGACAAATAGATTTCAACATTGCATAGCAATAAAAAGACCAGCTAGGTTGAAACAAAAGATTCTTTTAGAAGAATGGTGGGTGCTAACTGAACTTCACATTGATTTCTGTCACGGAAAATATTAAATGCCAAAGTTAGGAGGTAGGAGCTGGAGTCATTGACAGTTTCAGAGTAGGGGAAGGAGTCTTTTCCTCTCCCCAGCTCTCTGTGAGGTAGCTCATGTTTAGGGTTCCTTTGGTAATCATCAGTCTGATAGAGCCATGAGGTAGACAGCTGTCCCTCCCACAGGGTCTCCTGTCAGACTCTGCCTTGCCATGGCCCAAAGTGATGGGTCCAAGTGACTGTGGACTAAAGCCTCGGAAACCTTCCTGCTTGAGGTTGGTTTCCCTCAGGTCTTTTGTCACAGTGACGGGAAGCTAAGGTAGCATCCAGTCAGGTCCTCTTCATCTTCGGTGGACCACATAGTGGCTGAGTGTACCTGACGATTGTGAAGTTGTTCCAAAATAGTAGCTTCTTTAGTTTAATTCCTAGTCATACAGGTGAGGGGACTGAGACTCAGGGCAGTCCAAAGATGCAGAAGAACCCACAAGCGAGAGTCCAGCTGTACCCGGGAGGTTGTGTTCGTTGTTACCTTGTATTTGCAGGTGATGTTCGTTATCTCAGTGATGCATATAAAAATGTACAATTGCTCTAAATAGATGAGTGACAGGAAAAATGGAAGGAGGAGAAGATTAGAAAGATGTTGCAAGAAAAATCAACAAGACAGTGAAGTTTAAAAAATACTGCTGTATTCCTGGCACTCTATGATATTATAGTGTTTAGGAGGAAACTCATCCTCAACATAGGCATGAATGGAATGTATCTATTTTGTAGATTTAAAAATGGAGACTTATTGCAATAAGGTGACTTTTCTGAGTCTTATAGATTTGAATCGGACATGTTGCTCTACATACTGCACTTTTCCTTTAGACCAGTACTTCACCAAGGAATATTCCTAAGAATCACCTAGGTGTTGTTTTATTGTTGTTCTGGTTTTGGTACCTGGAATCAAACTCAGGACCTCGCGCTTGCCAGGCAGGCACGGCGCCATTGAGGTACATCCCCGGCCCTCATTTAAGTACTTTTAAAGCAGATTGCATCCTCTTTTCTTTTAAGTATTTCATGGTTGAAAACAACATTGTGTAGTACAGAATTTTACCAACTTTCTTGTTCACAATCTTCAGATTCCCAAGAAGTTCTCGCCGTGTAGCTCAGGCTGACCTCAGATTCACAGTGATCTTCCTGTCTCTTCCTCTCAGTGCTGGGATTGTAGGTGTACACCACCAGGCCCCCCTTAGCTTCTTCAAAGGTAAAATGAGATGGGAAATGTTAATTTAGGAGGAAACTCAGCTCAAGTAATGGTGCTATTATTTCCTTCAGTTTTGGTTAAAGCCAGGGAGATGTGTGCCTTCAGAAGTGGGAAGGGGCTGTCAGTGAAGAAGCAGGAACATCAGTTTTACAAATGCTGATGAAAGAGTGAATATTAGCCAGATATGTGGCTTCTGCTGTATCAAATTTTAACTGTGATGGTCATATGTCTAACTAATACTGATAAAGAAGGGAACAAGAAACTGTTTAAAATGCTTACATCCCTTCAGATTGCAGCCTCAGAGCATAGATGTGGTTCCTGGGCTGCTGTTCCCTCTCTGCTTTCTCCCTCCATTGCTCCGCTTCCCTGCACCCTGACGGGACTGCCTGGGGCAGCCGGGACTCTGCACTGGGTCTTTGTCTCCTGCAGTCTTGTGTGAAATGTGCACTGGGTGCCAGTAAATGGCTGTACACACGGGATCATCACCGGCCTTCTTCCCTCCCTGCCTGCCTTTTTGATTTGGGTGAACAGCAATCAGCAGCATAGGTGCAGGTCCCCGGTGCCGGCATTCGGGTTTTGGTTTACACCTCGGGAGCGCTGGCCTCTGGGGAAATGATCTGCCTGCTGTGCAAGGAAGGATGATTCAGCCACTTTCATGGTGCTCTTTGAGTTTTGAGTAGATAAACATATTAAAGAACTTAGAACAGCATTAGGAATATAATACACGCTATAGAAAGAGCTTTTGTAGAAAATAAATACATTTAAAAATTAGAAATTTCTTCGCATTATGACCTTCTCTGCCTTCCATCCTACTCTGTCTTTTCCCTGGATCATAGTAACAGCCTTGTGGCGGATCTTGCTTCCCTCTGGATCAGTCTCCCCATGGTTTTGTTAATGTGAATGAGCTTTCAGAAGTATACAGATTGGAAGCCAGGCACGATAGCCTGTAGTCTCAGCACTCAGGAGGCTGAGGCAGGAGGATCAAGAGTTCAAGGCTAGTCTGAATGACAGGGAGACTGTCTCAAATAAAAAAGAAAGAAATACAAATTGAATATAGTTGTACCCTGCTTGAAAATATTTTCTGGCCTTCCAAGTGCATGATCTGGGTGAATTGTCTCCTATTTTTTGCCTACTTCCTTAGCCTCAACCTTTTGCTTTCCCTTGCTGACCTCCATGGTACCAGACCCCACGCAGATGTTCAGGTTCTCGGTCACATTTCATTGTGTTGTTTTATTTCTTATGTTAACTCCTCTGTCTGGCATCTTAAAAATAGATGCTGATTATCCTTTGATTTTGGTTTAGTATCCTGATTAAGTTCCCACCTCGTCTTATAGGTTATTCACTTACATATCCAGTTCTACTGCTAGACTGTGAGCTCATGCGAGAAGGAACTGTGGCTTAGAGATGACAGTCACTTTACCGATAAAGGAAATGTAGTGGCTCGTATCCAAATTAGCGGATATTTTGGATTTCATTCACGGTGGTGATTGTAGACTTTCTTTTTGATGTTCGTGTTTGTCTAAGAGACCATTGGAAAATTTTAAAAATTGAAGGTGGAGGTTGATGTAGTAGAGATTAGAAAAGAGAAGGGAGATTTTTTGAAACATCCTTGGAAAAGAGAGTATGGTTAGAGAAAGTATTCTGAAATTAACATACATTTAAAAAGTCATGTAACTTGAGTCATAATGTAAAATTAAAGGACAGAGTGTGAGGCGATGTTTGTTATTTATGAAAAATGGGCACGAAGACTGGAAAGCGCTGCTTAGGCTAATGTGTTCTTACCATGTCATGTGTTCTTTCTGGGAACACAGGATGGACTGTCAAATGCAGTTATCATCAGGTCCTTTTCACTACCCGTAATTTTTTTTTTTTTTTTAGGTTTTTTGAGACAGGGTCTCGCTTTTGTGGTTCAGGCTGGCCCCAAGCTCAGCCTCAAACTCACATCACAATCCTCCTGCCTCTGCCTCCCGATTGCTGGGATTACAGGCGTGAGCCACCACGCCCGGCACTGTGGTATGTGGTACTGGTTGCTGCCGTCTCCACACCCAGTATTGTTATGTGGTTACCGGGGAATCGAACCCGGGCCCTTGCGCTTGCAAGACAGGCGCCGGAACCACTGAGCTAACTCCCCGGCCTAGGGTTTTTTTTTTTTGAGACAGGGTCTCGCTTTTGTAGTTTAGGCTGGCCCTGAGCTCAGGTTCAAACTCATAGCAATCCTCCTGCCTCTGCCTCCCGAGCACTGGGATTACAAGTGTGAGCCACCATGCCCAGCACTGTGGTATGCAGTACTGGTTGCTGCTGGGTGGTACTGGTTGCTGCTGGGCATGAGTCTCCATGCCCAGTGTTGTTATGTGGTTACCGGGGATTGAACCCGGGCCCTTGCGCTTGCAAGACAGGCGCTGGAACCACTGAGCTATATCCCCGGCCCTCACTACCTGTAATTTTTAAAAAGGATCTTTGCACTGTTTTCCTTTTTTAAAAAAATGGCCATTCTTTAAAATGTGTTCTTTTAAACTTTTTTTGATAGCCCTGTAGTAAGAGCTGTTTATATCTTGCATTTCCATTACAAAAAATACAGTATTCTTGAAATCATGTAGACTGTGGTCCTGGTTTATAACAGGACTAAATACAAAATATTTCTTATTAAAGAAAAAAGAGGTATTTTGGAGTGAAGCTTGCTGCTTTGAGGTAAATTTAAATGAACATAGTCTCTGTTATGAAGAATAATATATCTTTGTAATTTTGTTCCAGGCTTAAAATAGAGCTGTGGTCTTTGTTGTAATCAGTTATAATCTTACATTACTCTTCACAGGTGGAAAAGGGACAGCAGTGGAAATAAGATCACCCACCCTGTTTCTGGGAAGCACATCTTACAGTTTGTTGCAATAAAAAGGAAAGACTGTGGAGAGTGGGCAATCCCGGGGGTGAGCATTGCAATGACTGTCTGAAGATTGTTTTAGTGGGTTGACTGTTTATAAGGTACTGTGCGTGGATCTGTACTAGTCCATTTCTCCTCAGTTTCTTTCCACTTCAGTTCTCTTTCATCATTCTAGTGAGGTGTCCTTCTTGGTAACAACTTCAGCATAATAGAAAGCTGTTAGAATCTAAGTAAGACTGACTTGTAGGAAAGGAACATGGGCTTTAGGGTTAGACCTGTTTTGGTGTTCTAATCACCCCACTTACAGCGGGGCGATGCAGAGTTCAGGTGCTCATCTGTATAAGATAGATCATCACGTGGGATTGCTAGAGATAGCACAGAAATGGCAGGTACCCAACAGGCACCTATTAATCCTTCCTCAACCCCCTCCAAGCTCACAGTAATAATTTTAGCATTATGTTTGAATTTGGACAACTTTAGAGATAATAAAAACTATTATCATTTACTGATTCTTATAGTTTAAAAATTTCCAAAATATCAAAGGAGTTTACTTTAATTGGCTTGTATTTTGAATTTAATCTCTGTGAGACAGGGGCTGGGGATTTAGCTCAGTGGTTCTGGCGCCTGTCTTGCAAGCGCAAGGACCCGGGTTCTATCCCCGTTAACCACATACTATACTGGGCGTGGAGACTCACCCTAGCAGCAACCAGTACCACATACCACAGCGCCGGGCTTGGTGGCTCACGCCTGTAATCCCAGCACTCGGGAAGCAGAGGCAGGAGGATTGCTGTGATGTGAGTTTGAGGCTGAGCTCAGGGCCAGCCTGAACTACAAAGTGAGACCCTGTCTCAAAAAAAAAAAAAAAAAAAGTATATGCCTTATTGTGAAATGGAAATAGTTTGTGTGGATGTGATTCTATAAATATACTACCATCTGCAAGAGTAATTTTTCTTTGTAGGATAAAATTAGAATGAAATTAAAGATCCCTGATAAAAGCCAAGGCTAGCTACTCTGTGCCAAACTCTCAAACTTCACATAATAATGATTCCGTCATAGGATTCAGTCTCCTCCTTTTTGTTTGAAATTCTGGTCCCTGAGGCAAGTCTTGTAATTGACACAATTTTGAGTTACTTACCCAATGTGATTTGAATATTTGCCCTTTTTATTTCTATTTATTTATTTATTTTTGAGACAGAGTCTCACTTTGTAGTTCAGGCTGGCCCTGAGCTCAGCCTCAAACTCACATCACAGCAATCCTCCTGCCTCTGCCTCCTGAGCGCTGGTATTACAAGTGTGAGCCACCATGCCCAGCACTGTGGTATGCAGTACTGGTTGCTGCTGGGTGGTACTGGTTGCTGCTGGGCATGAGTCTCCATGCCCAGTATTGTATGTGGTTACTGGGACCGAACCTGGGTCCTTGCGCTTGCAAGACAGGACCCGGAATCACTTAGCTAAATCCCCAGCCTATATATCTGCCCTTTTTAAAAGACATTGAGGTTGTAACAGAGCAACAGAAACATTCCTGTCTTTTGGTATTCAAACTCCAGTGGAACAGACAGATAATACAAAATAAATAAATATGTTAGGAGGAGATAAGTATTAAGAAAGAAGCTGCCTAGGGAAAGTTTGAGAGCTTGCAGTTGTAGATAGTCACTGTTTGGAGAAGACGTCCCAGCAAGGTGACATCAGGGTGAAAGTCTGAAGGGGAGCGGTGGAGAGTCACTAGCAAGGGTGAGGGTCTCATGAGGGGTTCGAATGAGGGGTCCTGGAAACACTGCAGTGAGAAGAAGCGACTTGCTGTGTTCTTTGCTTCCAGGCCTTCTCTCTTTGGAAAGTACCAGGAAGTGAATTTGCTTCGTGCAGTTTGCCAGAGGCTAACCTTGGCCCCGTCACTGTGGCCTGATACACAGCTTTCTTCCTGGGCTGTTTCTACTAGAAACAGGTGGTTCAGAGAAGAGCATATCCCAGAGGGAGTGAGAGTCTGTTGCTGATGTACTGACGGGTGATGTTTCCTTGTTCCTGGGACGAGACGCCTGACACCCACAGATCAAAGGAGGAGGGCTTCAGTTTGGTACATAGTTTGTAGAGGCTTTAGTCAATAGTTAGCTGGCTCCAAGGCAGGGCAGCCTGGCAGGGTTATCACGGAGAAGATGTAGTTCAGGGAAGGCAGAAAACAGTGTGCGGCAGCTGCGGCAGCAGCAGCGAGCCTGCCTTTCTGTTTTATCCCAAGAGGCTCGGACCCTCTCTGGTGGTGCCACCCACTTTGCACACCCAGAACTGTGCCAAACCAATCAATGCACCACACCCTTAATCCCTGTATCCAGCCACCCGTGATCCAGCCACCTCTGAAAAGCACCCTCAAGGGTGTGAGGCTGTGGGGACAACCAGACAGGAACCACAGCGGGGGACACCTACCAGAGGACTCAGTGGATAATCACTGAATCAGTGAAGGCTCATTGCTCTTCTTTTTTCTTTCAAATACGATTTTAGGGAATGGTGGACCCAGGAGAGAAGATCAGTGCCACACTGAAAAGAGAGTTCGGTGAGGAAGCTCTGAACTCCTTGCAGAAGTCCAGTGCTGAAAAGAGAGAACTGGAGGAGCAGTTACACAGACTCTTCAGTCAAGAGCACCTTGTGGTAAGGGCGGTGCTGCCGGGGAGGGACCGGCGTGGTCCAGGGGCTTAGTGAGAAGGAGCTCGCATGGAGTCTGGCAGAGCCTTCTAACTAAAGCACACTGCCTGGATGTGTGAGATGCAGAGCCATAGAACAACGTCAGGTTAATTTTGTTATATTTTCTTTTTTCCTGTTAGTTATTCCTAGGCATCAGCTAATATAATAGGCCATTTTCTTATAGGTTGTGTGTTCATCAGAAAATCTTTTTTAAAAATTTCTTAATGAGTCCAATTTTGTCTGAAAGGACATTTACATTTAAAATCATGTGATAATGGAACTTTCCTGGTTGACAACCAAATAAATATCATGTCTATTTTGTCTGTATATTTTCTGTAACTGAAAAAATACCTTATAAAGCAGATGTGCACTAATAAGGGAAGAATAGATTTTTATTTTTGTTGACTTTTATTAGAATGTTTTTTTCTTTACATAATTGAGATTTCCTAATTTTTTATTGATGTGATCTATATATTTGTGTAAGATGACTACATCTTTTTTTTTTTTTTTTTTTTTTGGTGGCACTGAGGATTAAACCCAGAACCTTTGCATTGAGTTATAGCCACAGATCTTTATTTTTATAAATTTACTTTTGAGACAAGGGCTTGCAAAGATAAGTTGTGCAAGCTGGGCTTAAATTTTTAATTTTCCTGCCTCAGCCTCCCAAGTAGCTGTGATTATAGGATACAAATCCTTTCATGAACTTTGGTTTAAATGTTAATCTTTAGTTTTAATTCTAGATCTCTTATGTTTCACTAGAAGAATCTACCTATTTGTGAAATTATAATCACAGAGATAAGGCTTAAGTTAAGTGATGGGACCTTTTAAAAAATTCTGTGGCCCAGATCTGACTGTCCTCCTTTTGCTGGCAAGATGACAGATGTACCCCAGCCCTGTCACATTGAAGTCTGAGCTGTTGAGGGTTATCTGTATTTTAAAATGCCTTAAAAAGGATATTCCCATGTAAATTTCCCTGAGAAGTTTAAATAACAGAATATCAAAGATGCATTAAAAATTCTGTATTTACATTTGCTTTTTAAAATTTTTATCTAGGAATAGTGGTGCACACTATAATCCTAGAACTCAGGAGGCTGAGGCAGGAGGATTACTGTGAGTTCAAGTTGTCCCTGAACTAGTGAGACCCTGTCTCAAAATAAATCCATAAATAAACTAAATCAGTAAATAAAATTTTTGGTCAAAAGACAATAAAATTTACAATTGTAACTATTTTTAGGCATACAGTTCTTTTAAGTTTTGGTCAACGAGATTTCTGAACCTCAAGAAAGTAATATGTTTCTGCTTTACCTACTGCTTTTCACAGTAGCCTTTTTTTTGTACTGAACCTTTTGCTCAGCCTTTTGTACCAGCCGTTTTTTGTTTTTTTTTTTTTTAGGTTTTTTGAGACAGGGTCTCGCTTTGTGGTTCAGGCTGGCCCTGAGCTCAGCCTCAAACTCACATCACAGCAATCCTCCTGCCTCTGCCTCCCGAGTGCTGGGATTACAGGCGTGAGCCACCACGCCCGGCACTATGGTATGTGGTACTGGTTGCTGCTGGGTGTGAGTCTCCACACCCAGTATTGTTATGTGGTTACCGGGGAATCGAACCTGGGTCCTTGCGCTTGCAAGACAGGCGCCGGAACCACTGAGCTAACTCCCCGGCCCTGTACCAGCCTTTTGCACTGAGCAGCATCCCCAGCACCTTTTAATTTTCAAACAAGGTCTTGCTGAGTTACCAGATTGCTCAGGGTGGGTTCAAACTTGTGATCCTCCTGCCTCAACTTCACAGAGTACTGGAATTACAGATGTGCACCCTCGCACCTGGCTAACCATCTGCCTCCTTTTAAAAATAGATATATAAGGGATATGTTGATGATCCTCGAAACACTGACAATGCATGGATGGAGACAGAAGCTGTGAATTATCATGATGAGACAGGTAATTTCTGTCGATTACACTGATGGGACTTGGAGCATCAGTTTAAGCCTAGCAGCCCAATAGGGCACGATTATATCCACACTGGATCAGCATTTCAAGCCAAATAACTATTGACTTTAGGATTGTATAGTATTTATGTGAAAGCAAGATTGTTGGTACTAAAGGAATTTATGGAATAAATTCCTCAAAAATGTTAACACTGATAACAAAACTTCTTCAACTTGATGTTAGCGTATGAAATTAAACTTGAATTTATGTAGTTAAATGATATACTTTAAAGTACTCATCCTGTTTGTATACAGGACTTCTTTTATATGAGACAAAGAACTGGGCATTTGGGTGGGAAGGATACAAAATTGTAGTGATACAAAAAATGCGATTTATATTTGTCATACTCTGGCTATTTTTGTAATAAATGTGCTTTATTAAAGTCCAGAACAATACCAAAAAGATTACAAGTTGTAAAAATTCATAACTCCATGGATTTAAAAATTGACTGAGAGAAGTCAAATCTTACTATGAGAAGGAAATCTGCTATCCTAAAAATTAGTTGTGATCTTTACCCATTGAAGCATGAGGGAAGAGGTTTTGTGTGGGGTGAGGCCTTACCGGAGAGCTGAGCGTCCGCTGCCTGGCGTCTGTGGGAGTGTGTACCTTCGTGCAGCCGCAGCCCTTCTGGACCCAGGGCTAGAACTAGACGACCTGTCACTTACACTCGAGCTTTCACTTGTTGGTCTTGGGGGAAATGCCTAGTACCATTTCCATTCTGTTAAAAGCTTATCCTTCTGGTCTTTAGGACTTATGAGAAATAGCAGATGCAACTTAGAGCCATGGTTATGTAATTGAAAACTGATAGATTGTCTTTTATTATGGGGGTTAAAGACAATGACTTCTCTAGATGTTGCCTATATAGCTGGGCAGGTAACTTGAAGGCCTTTGGCTTCTCTAAGTTTGGCTGTTAAGCTTGCTGGTCTCTTGAGACTGTTTGTGGTCTTTCATGCTTATTTGGCTAAAAGTGTAGAGATACGTTTGCTGTGGCTGTAAGTGTTGGAAGTTAAATATCCTCTAGTGTCCTTGTTTTTAAACTCCCCTGTTATAGCTGGGTTTCTCTAAAGACTTTTTTTTTCTTTCTTTGAGTGATCTGGGGATTGAACTCAGGATTTTTGCGTTGGGTTACATCCTCAAGCCTTTTTAAATTTTTAAAATTTTGAGACAGGGTCTCAGACGCTCAGGATGGGCTTGAACTTGAGATCATCCTGCCTCAGCCTCCCAGAGTGCAGGGATTGTAAGCATGTCCACCACACTTGGCTCCACCAGCGGTCACTTAGTAAGGCTCGTAGCGTCTGAGCTATGACTTCTTTCAGTTGTACTGAAGTAGTAGAATCGTGGGGGAGTCCTATGATTGAGTCTCAGTCTTTTAGTGAGCTGTACTTGGGCTGCGACCTTCACGCCTGCTTCTCAGCTTCACTTCCTCGTCATCCCATCCTGGGGCAGATAGGAAGGCCAGTGGAGGGTGCAGCTGGGTATTTGTGCTCCCCTAGGTTGGTTGGGGCTGTAAACTGCTTTCCATGAAGGCATGTGCAGTGCGCATATTTCAGGGAGGTGGCTTTTCCCGCCTCCCTGGAGAAGTGAGGCATGTCTGTGCCCCCTGTTCTCTGATGGAGCAAACAGAGCTAATTTTGAGTACAGCTCTTTTCTTGTTGTGTAGATGGGAGTCCTGACTCCTGAACTCTACATGTCAGACTGTCTCTCTTTCCTTTTGTATGATTTATTAAGTGACCTGAGGGACAAGTAAAAGAACATTTCAGACTTTTATTCTGATTTTTTAAAAAAGTAATGTTAGAGGTAGTTGTTATTTAGATAATTGATGACTTTTGGATTTAGGTTTACATTGTTTTGCAGTGCTGCTGACAGAACCTGGGGCGGTGTGTGTGCTAGACAAGCCCCTGTCACCGAGCTACACCACAGCCCTTTGGGTTTGCTCTGTGATTCTGACTCCTCATTGATGCTTAGGTGTAGGTGCGATGTGGATGTGCATGGAACTATCATTTAGGCCCTGGGATTTGGAAACCTATGTGCTAAATAGAAATTAGTTTTTTATGTAAAGCTTGTTAGACAGGTAAAGGTAACTGAAAGTTAACCATTATTTGATTAGTCAGGAGTGTGCATTTTTTTTTCTAAAAACAATGGATAAACATTGCCAAATTGTCCTGTATACAGCTACTACTTGCTCTCCTGTGAGAGCACTTCTTTTACTTTTTAATAATTATAACTAAAAATATTTTAACAAATATGTATATAAATATAATCATAAATAGTTTCTATTTGTTTTCTGGTTTGGTGTTGCTTGAGTAGATAGAGTTGTACTGAAAAGGAAAATTCCTTTTTTTTTGATGGTGGTTTCCTGGTGCCAGGTGAGATCATGGACAGTCTGGCCCTGGAAGCTGGGGACGACGCGGGGAAAGTGAAGTGGGTGGACATCAGTGACAAGCTGAAGCTCTATGCCAGCCACTCGCAGTTCATCCACCTGGTGGCAGAGAAGAGAGACGCGCACTGGAGCGAGGACTCGGAAGCTGACTGCCGGGGCTCTTAGCCTGCACCTGCAGGTCCTCAGAGCCAGCCAGGAGCACGTCCTGAGCAGAACAGTCCCTGAGCTCGTGCTGGGACTGGCCAGGTCACCCTGAAATCACTTTATTCCTCTTCAGAGAGTTTATATCTGGAACATCTGGCATTAGAAGAAATGAGTAAATGTGATAAAGTTTTCATTTTTCTGCTCAAAAGGATTTGATATAGTAATATTTTGTATATGTTGTATTTAAGCATGCTGTAAGTTAAATTTAAATAACTGATGCTGTTTGAAGAACTGTAACTAGACTAAAATAAATTCCCGATTGGCTGTAACTTCTGCTTTTCATCTAGTTCTTATTAGTTCTTTTTGCCCTACTAATCTGGCAAAAATGAAAACTTCACATGTTCTTGACTTTCAGTCATCAGTTTTATAACTTACAGCTATCCTTTTAGTAAGGTCGTGATCAATGAGCAAGTCTTCAGATTTTTATTTTCAGAAGCCCTAGACTTAAAACAATCTGTCCAGGGAGTTGATGATTTGTGGAAATTTCTGTGATGTCTTCTGTGTGTCACAAATCAATTAAAAATGGGCGTGGAAAGGAATTGAAGTCAGGCAGGTCTGGGAGTGGTCCTTGTGTGGTTAACATTCTAAATCAGGAAGAAGGAGGTTGCTTTGCCAGTGTCTGTATCTTGGAAGCAAAGAAGAGGAGAGAAAAATAACACTACATTGTCGCAGTGGACCTGTGTGCCACATTCTGGCCAAAGAGAGCCATTAGAAAGTCCCATGATAGTAACTCCTGTCACCCTGAGGAGGAACTGTCACACTTCCTGCTTCATTCTGGATGGAAAACAGATGGGCTGTCTGAGGGAGAGGAGGCTGAGGGAGAAATGGGACGTGGTAGTTTTCTTAAGATGTTTGAGGAAGGTGTTAGGTTTGCTCTGTAGTTTGAGAACAGAGCTAGGGTTAAGGCAAAGCAAGTGGGTTGTGTCTTGTTTTGTTTTGATTTGTACTGATTTGCTATCAGAACTTTCTTGTTGATAAACCTGAATAGAACTGATAGGATGCCTTTCCTCCTTATTACACCTTAAAGTTCTGCTAAAAAACATACACATGTGACTTCAGGATACCTTGAACTCGTTGGAGGAAACAATAATTAATTGTTTAAAACCCATAAACCCTGGTCCCCATGCTGGGTCCTAAGGGACTTATAGAAGCTCTCAGGAAAGTGCCAGCAACTTTATGAAAGATAGCATTTATTTATGTTTAGTAGTTTTGATACATTTAAACAAAAATTAATATTTTAAATTTTAAAATTTTAAGTAAAACTAAAGCAAATGACTGGTCTGTAGATTACAAATTCTTTGTGGTTTTTGGTGTTTTCGCTGGAACATTTATAGAGTATACAGAAAGATAAAACTATCATTTGTGCATAAGCTAGAAACATATAATCTTCTGATATCTGCAAGTGTTCAGCACCATCTGAATAGGAAAAACCAAATGAAAATATTAGCTTGAGACCTTCCTGGAGTCACATCTGTTCCTACCTTGCCAACTCGTATGAGATGAGGTGGTATTGCTTCCAATTACTGAGGAAGCAATAGGTATTTTGAAATGCTCCCTAGGATTTTATCCAGATAGAAGCCCAGCTTGGATTTGAATCTGTCTTCTGCATCTGGAATCTGTTTTCTGTCTATTCCCCCCAGAGGTGCTGAATCTCTGTGATCCATTACTTCCAGGATGCCACTGGGAAGCTGATGTTACGGGAACAGTATTCATGCTGGCCGAAGGAACTGTGACTTGAGATATGAGGGCCAAGCTGGAGGGTGGCACTGTTGAAACTGCTCGTACAGTTCATTTGATCTCATCTTAATGGTAGAGTAAATGGCCACAGTCCGTATTTGTCTTACCAGCAGGTGTTCTTGAGACTTTTAAACTATTTCAAATAGAAATATGCCTACAAGAGCATAATTGCCATAGCACTTGACAGGTATTTGGATATTTTACTAACCGTGTAGAAGTTCTGGCATCATAGCAATGGAATTACTTCTGTTGAAATAGACAGTACAGATTATAGTTATTACATGGAGATATTTTTCCCGTAATTCCTTCTTCACTGCTATCCTTCTAGCCCATTTTATGGTTTTTTATTACTGATGTGTGTTAATATGGATATGATTTTTGGGATAGGGGTAGAAATTAATGTAATTCTGTTATGCCTAAATGCTGATAACTTGAACCCTCAAGGATTTTTCCTTGAAATACGGAGCTTCAGTTTTCTCCTGTGCCCTCAGGTAGCCTGATGCAAGAACCTGAAGTGGAGAAAGCTCTAAGTCAGCCCTTTAGGGCAGTGAAACTTGTTGGCAGGGAAACTGGTTGGTAAGAAACTTGATTCATCAGCTTTTCATGATAGATTAAAATAAACACATACTATATGGAATTTTAATTATATTGACTTATTTTTAAAAAGGAATATACCTTTTTAAGTCTCTACATTTTTGCTATAGTATGTTTGATACGAAAGCAAACTCGAATGGGAGTCAAAGCCTAGTTCTCCAAGAGGGCAGCCTTTCCACCAAGCAAGCCGATGCTCTGTACTGGTAGCTGTATTCCCGTGCCTAGAGGTCAGGTTGTGGCTAAGTCTAGGAATTGTACCATACACTTTTCTCATTGTTTACTGTGAATTATGTGTTAGATGGAAGTAAGCCTCAGGTATACTTTACTGTTTGAAATTCCTTAAAGTAATACTGAATGTATTTCTGTGAGCCTAAACTTTGTGCGCTAACCATGGACATTCTGAAAAAGAGTCTTTTTTTAGACGTGCAGAAATTTAAAGGTCTTAGAGGAAATTGAATTTATAACTTGTAAGAACTAGTTGGGTAGATCAATTGTGATGAACTGCCATAAGCTTTTTATAGTTCATAGGAGTTGTTCTTACCTTTCCTGACATTGAGTGTCATTTTTATCAATGAAATAATAAAAATAAAACCTTACCCCAACAAATCCCTAAAAATAAAAAATAAAGATATTTAGTCCATTCAGTAAATTTGTAGTGTATAACAGCATAAAAATAAATAGACTTACCCTCAATTGGTTCAAAATAGAAGTGATTAACTGTGAAAGAAGAAAAATTAATGATCAATACTATTGGTATTTTTTTTTAAACTCATCTTTAGTGCATGTGTAAGTTAAAATATTTTGGATACAAAAGTGATATTTAAAAAAATGACTTCAGAGGGCTGGGGATTTAGCTCAGTGGTTCCAGTGCCTGTCTTGCAAGTCCAAGGACCGGGTTTCGATCCTCAGTAACCACATAACAATACTGGGCGTGGAGACTCACACCCAGCAGTAACCAGTACCACATAGCACAGTGCCGGGCGTGGTGACTCACGCCTGTAATCCCAGCACTCGGGAGGCAGAGGCAGGAGGATTGCTGTGATGTGAGTTTGAGGCTGAGCTCAGGGCCAGCCTGAACCACAAAGCGAGACCCTGTCTCAAAAAACCTAAAAAAAAAAAAAAAAAGACTTCAGATTTATTGTTTAGTATTTTGTGTACATGATATGATTTTAAAACAAAGTCACATTATTTACCTATAAGTTCACGGAAATGTTTTCCTGCTTTGTGTCTGTGCTCACAATATTCAAAAGTCAGAGAGGGGATCTGAATGGCAAAGACAGACGCAGGGTGCACTTCATGGAAGTGCTGCCTTTCACAGTGATTCATACTCCCTGGTGAGTGACACTTGACTCAGACAGAATCTCAGTGCAACTTGGATACATATTTTGTCTGCAGAGTTTGCCTGACAGGCTGATTTACTGGGAAAATACTGTAGTTTCTACCTGTTTTTTTTGTTTAGGCCTCATCAACCAGTACAAGGAATTGACCACATTACTTAACGGTGAATCTCTTTACTTAGAGAGCTATGGTATCTTGAATATATGCAAGAATGTTTATGCTAAACATTGTCCAAACTTGGGAACTCTCAGGTAAGAACAGTGTTCCAGGAAAGTGTTAGTTCTTTTTAGAATGTCCTTTCCAGCCTCCTCATCGTATAGACACGCCAGCCTTGTAAGCTGTTCTGTCAGGATCCTTTTCCAGAGTAGCTCTGGCAATTTGAATGCGGCAAATGTGTTGGAATACATTTCCATGGGTTTTATGATTTGCCCTTTGGAAATGGACTATAATGTTGCCTATACAGATTACGCTGGGGAGCAGCATAGGCGTTTGACCTCCAAGACTTAGGTTTTCACGTAGTTAGGCTCAGAGGTTACCTATTTGACTTTCAGTTGTCTGATATGTTTAAATTGTCCTCCACATGACTTTAATCAGTCTGTTAGAGTCCTGAAAAATTTTATGTCAGGCAACATAAATGATGAAGGCCCCAATTTTTTCCCTTTAATAAGAAAATGCCTCATGCTTTTGATTCTAAGATGCTATGAATAATAAAATGTTCTGTTTCAGTAATAGCAGCATTTTTTTTTTTTTTTTTGAGACAGGGTCTCGCTTTGTAGTTCAGGCTGGCCCTGAGCTCAGCCTCAAACTCATAGCAATCTTCCTGCCTTTGCTTCTTGAGTGCTGGGAGTACAGGTGTGAGTCACCACGCCCAGCACTGTGGTATGTGGTACTGATTGATGGTGGGTGTGAGTCTCCACGCTCAGCATTGTTGTATATGGTTATTGGGGATCGGACTTGGACCCTTGTGCCGGAACCACTGAGCTAAGTCCTCAGCCCAATAACAGCTATTTAAAGAAAAAGAAGATCCTAGAATGTGTGTTTTGTTCATCATGACTGATATGTTTTGATTTCAGAAATGTCCATGTGAAAATGTGTTTCAGACAAAGGAATGAAATTTTTTAATGTTTTCTTTTCTAACTATTAAAATCTTTCTCTTATATTTTCATAAACTAATATTTAAAGTAATTTGCTATACCAGTAAATCACCTCATTAGTGAATTATGTGAAAAAGAAATTATGTGGAAAGAATTATGTGAAATTAATTAAAAACATGTTAGAATTTAGATGTGATAATGTTTAATGTGTTACATATTTATCCTAATTATTCATTACCAAGTACGGAAGTCTTTTTTTGTCTTTTTTAAAGCCAGCTATTTTATAATCTTTTTTTTTTTTTTTTTTTTTTTTTTTAGGTTTTTTTGAGACAGGGTCTCGCTTTTTGTGGTTCAGGCTGGCCCTGAGCTCAGCCTCAAACTCACATCACAATCCTCCTGCCTCTGCCTCCCAAGAGTGCTGGGATTACAGGCGTGAGCCACCACGCCCGGCACTGTGGTATGTGGTACTGGTTGCTGCTGGGTGTGGGTCTCCAC
>PVIR01025065.1:0-25324 GCA_004026965.1 Petromus typicus | reverse complement strand
TTGAGCATTTCTTCATATGCTTCTTAGCTGCTCTTACTTCTTCCTCTGAAAAATATCTATTCATTTCAGATGCCCATTTTTGAATTGGGTCATTAAATTTGGGTGGGCTGATTTTTTTGAGCTCTTTATATATTCTAGATAGTAGCCCTTTGTCTGAGGAACAGCTGGTAAAGATTTTTTCCCACATTGTTGGTTGCCTGTTTGCTCTGTTGGTGGTTTCCTTTGCTGTGTAGAAGCTTTTTAAAAGAATGAGGTCCCATTTGTTGATTTCTCCCACCAATTCCTGTGCTATAGAAGTTTTGATCATGAAGTCTTTCCCTAAGCCAATGTCTTTGAGAGTTTTATCTAACCTGTTTTGCAACAGGTTTAGAGTGTCTGTTTTAATATTTAGATCTCTTATCCACTTTGATTTTATCTTGGTACACGGTGAAAGAGTTAGATCTAGTTTTAGTCTTTGGCAAGTTAAAGCCCAGTTTTTCCAGCACCATTTGTTAAAGAGGCTATCTTTCTTCCACTGAGGATTTTTGGCTCCTTTGTCAAAGATGAGGTGGCTGAGTGTATCTGGAGTAGTTTCTGGATCTTCTAATCTACTCTATTGATCCTCAGGTCTGTTACTTTGCCAGTACTATGTAGTTTTTATCATGGTGGCTTTATAATATAGTTTCAGGTTTGGAGTTGTAATACCCCCCACCATGTCCCTGTTGCTTAGAATTGCTTTGGCTATTCTAGGTCTTTTGTGGTTCCAGATAAAAGTTTGGATTTTTTTTTATCTAGATCTATGAAATATGCTGTTGGGATTTCAGTCGGGATTGTGTTGAATGTATTTAGAATCTTTCCTGTAGATCTCTTCTCTTCCTGTCCATCTTTGAGTGATCAGATTATGTCCCACTTTCTGTGTGAAGCCATCTCTTATTGCTCAGCTCTACCTCTGTTTCTGAACATCTAAGATGCCTAGTGTCATTAGTAGTGGTGCTTGGCACTTATTATCTTACCATATTTCATATTTCCATGCATTATCTCCTAGGAAACTAGATTGTAAGCACCTCCTGGTCAGGGATAAATGTAGCCTGTGCTCTTGAGTCTAACTTACTTAAACACAGAAGGTTCTTGGTGAATTTTCATTGATTAAGGGGCTAATAAAGGAATGAATAAAAGCCATGATCCTAAGACACAGGATTTGTGTTGTCTGTCAGCTCAGTTTGGAAATCCTAAACTTGCCTCAATAATGGCGTGGCACATTTTCCTCTAAATAGAACTCTACTGCTTGGATTTCTTAGGATTTTCTCTCATTCTGGCCCCTGATTCCTAAAAGTGATGATCAGGGGAGAAGAGGTTTTCTTAGCAGGAGTGAATGTCTGCAGCTTCTAAGATTTGCCATACGCAGTGCTTGGACAGTAACATTACTTCAATCACTAAGGTGAAGCGGGTTAATTAGCTGGCTGTGTTCTTGAGTTCAAGTCTAGAGAACATGAGAGTAAAATCCCACAAAAGTTCTAGTTTTGGCTCTGCCATTTCTCAGTTCATCTCTCTGTCTCAATTTTCTTACTTAGGAAATGGATTCTGTGAAGCCTGTCATCCGTTAAAGGGTCGCAATGATGATAAAAGCAGAAGGCCTTTGGATGTTGTCAAACACTTTACAAATGTTAGGAATTAGGTTGCAACAACTTGTAATCATTGGCTGGTAGTTTTTGAGGGCTTACTCTGTATGTAGCTTGGTACAGACAGAGACTTCTGTACATCATAATAGACCAGCTAAGGAATTAGGAATTTGGAGTTTGCATGGTTTGAATTTCAAGTGACTGATAATAGAAAGCTTAAAAAAGAATTATAGCTGGGTGATCACATGAGTTCAGCATCCATAATGAAGTCAAGTAAGATGAAAGGTAAAATATGTGACAGAAATTGACCATGACCCCACCATGGACACTTTGGATTTTAGCAGATTCCATCTCTTAAACTTTTCAGAAGACTCCGATTCTGCTCCCTCGGTGAACTGACGACCCTCCTGTGCTGTAGCCTTTTTGACCTCTTGGTTGATCCCTTGTGCCCAGCAGCTTCCTTATCATACTTGTTGCACTAAACCAATCCTGGGAGCCTGAACTAAGCCTGCTGGATCGGATCTAAAGCCTGGATCCTCTGGACACACCTAATGCTGATGCTGGCTTTGGGGACAGCTGGGGAAGGACAAATAGTGGCTTTAGGCCCAGGAAGTCCACTTTCCACTGTCCTGTCTCCATGTAAATGTCGTGGCTGTGAACGGAAGCCAGGTAGGGGTTGTCTGCTACCCCTGGCTGTCATGTTTTCCATGCAGCATCAGTAGTTGAGTCAGGGAGAGTTGTGGGGTTTAAGGGTGCTGTTGCTTGCTGGGCTGGATTAGTAACCCAGAGCACTCTAAATTGGCTGTTTTGGGTGACACCCAGCCAGAAAGCATTAGGTTATGAGGTATTAGCAGGAAAGCCAGAACCCACCTGGCTTTTTCCCTTTGACTCTTTCCTCCCATTTTACCTTGTGCTTCTGAGATGGCTGCACAGCAGTGGCTCCAGCCTCTGATGGCTGCTGCCCTCTGCTGGGAAAAGAGCTTCACAGGGGAAGAAATCAGCCCTAGAGCAGAGCCAGTCAGTCTGGGGCTCATGTGGGGTTTGGCTTGGGGATAGGTGGAAAGATTCTGAAAGCTCCTTCCACCAAAGTGTTTCCAGGATGGTGTCAGCTGGGCCATAGGGCTTTGGAATATAACCATTAAGAATTCATTGCTTTGGACACCTCTTGTTCTATGCTTAAGAGGTGTGTGTGTGTGTGTGTGTGTGTGTGTGTGTGTGTGTGTGTGTGTGTATGCACAGAGGGAATTCCTATCTCCTCCAAATCTGGGTTGTACCTTGCATTTTGAGACCTTCCAGCATGAATGACCTCACATGTCTCCAGTGACTTTAGTTGTTGGATCATCTCCTTTCTTAAGGGAAAGTCACTGAAGAAGGCTATTTTGAGGGGCCTATAAAAATGGGTCTGAAAGTCTCCTAGGCTCAAAAGAAGTCAATGCAAAGTGAGGGTTTTGGGTGGCCAGGAGACAGCAGAAGAATGAGGAGAGCCAGGAGGAAGTGGGGACCAGGGCCCATTGTGGGGGACAAATACATAGCAAGGTAGGTAATCACCTGGCTCTTATAACATTACTATTTCCCCCAGAGTGGGCCATGCCAGCGGGCTGTGCCCAGTTGGCTGTGTAAGGCAGATGGACAAGAGGACCCTGTCTCTAGCATGACAACATGGTAATGCTGGGACACCCCTGGCTCTTTAGCACAGAATGCAGCCCGGCCAGACAGGAGCTACGGCCTCAGTGATGCACACTAATTCTACTTGAGGGATTTATTTTCCTTTCATGAGCTCCTGCCAAGACTCCTGGTTAGAGCTAATGGGGCTCCCCCAGCCAGAGAGTGTCTCCTAGTGATGTGTGTAAACAGTGCCAGGCAGGAAATAGGTTTCCTGTTCTTAATGGGCTTGTTAAATCTCTTATTGAGTGGGGCTTTAAATGGATTTATTATGAATAATGGTAATAGTAAGCAAATATTATTATTAGTAGTAGAAAATTATGATGTCAGCCCTAACTGCTCTTCCCATTTTAACCTTGTTGGCTTGATGGCCCTTTGGATTTGGGGGTGGGGGGAGTAGTGAATGATGCTGGGACCAAGAACTAAGAAGATTGCGAACTTTGTTTCTGGAAGCTCATTCCCAATTCTGAGCCCTTTTCCACTTCCATGATGTCTCTTGCTTCCTCATCCCTTTTATCCTGTATTCTCAAGCTCTCATTCTATTATAGCTGGTGGAACTATAATTATCTCGTTCACTTACTTTACTGAGGTTTGAAAGCCATGAAAAGTTCTGATGTGAAATTTAGTTGTAAATAGAGGAGTTTCTGCAGACAGTAGATGATGGAGGGAACTGAGCTAGAGTGGTGCTCACATTTTCATCTCAAGGGATGAGGTCAGAATGTTTGGGTTTCCCAAAAGCTCATGTGCTGAAAACTGATCACCAGTGGGGTGTTATTGTGAGGGAGATCTTTTGGGAAGCAATTAGGTCACGAGGCCAGAACTCTGAGTGGGTTTAGGGCCAAGAAACAAGAAAGATTTGATATTTTTTTAAGAAGCAACCAACCCAGGAAGAAAACTTGCTCCTTCCCATGTGAAGACATAGTGAGAAGCACCATCCATGAACTAAAAATTCTGCACTCATTGGTTGCTGACTCTATAGGTACCTTCTTCTTCTTAGACTTCTCAGCCTTTAGAATTGTAAGGAATAAAGTTCAGTTGTTTATAAGCTACCCAGTCTATGGTATTGTGTTATAGCAGCCTTCACAGACTAAGACATCAGGTTTCCAGCAGGCATAGGACGTGAGGTATATTATAGGCCTTATTCATTTATGTATGAGATTCACTGTTCTTGCCATAACTTCCTATAACAGTATTGGTTTTCTTTGCATTGACATTTGACTTAAGTAGATTTGGCATAATCTTAAGCAATATGTCTGTAAAGTCATGGATTTGAAGTGTGAGCCAAATTTTTAACTGAATACATATTAAAATGAATATCTGATGGAAATATTTTTATAAAAGTTCATGCACATAACAAATGTGCTATACTCTTGAGGGTAAGTGTATTTGCCTTCTAGAGACACTGCTGTAGAAAAGTGGGGTCTCAACCCTTAGTGGGCACAAGAAACATAAGCCGAACTGGTTGAACTATAGCTAGTGGGACCCCTTCCTAAGATGCTCTGAGTCAACAGGGCTGTGAGGGAGCCATAGCTTGGGATTTTTAGCAAGCAAGATGCTGGTCTCTAGGGTCCACACTGCATTGGCACAAGCCTGATGGATAAGATCTTGAGCTACTTGTCCAGAAGTATGGTTTTCACCCTCTGAAACTGCAAACAGAAGCTATTTCAGAGGGTTAATGGCCATTCAGTGAATTAGCTTCCACATGTACAATGTCTGGCCACAGTGAGCACTGTACAAGGCAGAATAATTGGAGTCCATCCTACTTATGCCATGGACAGCATGCTCAAATCTGTCCAAATTCATATGTGAAATCCTGATCTCCAGTGTATTGTGTTGGAGGTGGGTTCCTAGGGTGAAGACTAATTAGGTGGCAGGGATGGGACTCTCTTGATGGCATGTGTTCCCTAGTAAAGAAGATTCTAGGGAGCTCTCTTACCCTCTTTCCCTCATGCAAAGGCACAATGCAAAGATGGCACCCTGGAATTCAGGTTGAGAACTCTCAGTGGGACACTCTTGGACAGACAACCTGACCTTGGTCTTCCAGCCTTCAGAATGGTGAGAAATATGTTTCTGTAGCTCTCCATCTATGGCGCTTTGTTATTACACCCCAAATGGACTCACTCTACTTATTTGGAGTTTTCTGTTTTCTGGAAATACAGGCCATTCTGTGTGGTTAAGGACCTGAGAGTATGCCCATTATGCAGCTCCAGGCAGCCGGGCCATTCTCCAGTTGACACCCAGTACCTGACCCATAATATCATGGCAGAGAGACAGGTCTGTTTTCTCTTGGTCTAGTCAAGGTCTCTGTTGAAGCTAAAGAGCAGAGAGAAGGGTTCCTGGCTGTGTCAGAGAGACAAACAGATGAAACATAACTTGCATTTTGATTAGATTATTATATTTATAATTTAAAAAAGATTCCCAGTGGCTGAGCTTCCTTCCTGGGTTCAAAGAGCTCATCAGTATGAGTTGAAAAATGAGGGGACCCACACTGTGTGACTGAAGCCCCAAAAGTTTATTTGTACTTTCCCTAGACCAGGGAACCATGAAGATCAAGCTCAGCGGGGGGGGATTCCCTTTGGTGATGGCAGGGGTCTGATGACCACCAGGGGCAGTGCCAGCAGTGAGGAGACATCATCAGGCTCTTCCTGCATGACTGGCCTCGCCACTCTGGCACCCGGAGGCATCTCTGGTCACCTTTACCTTCCCATTACTGTCTGCCCACTCTCTCACCTTGTCACTTTCTCATGTCACTCCGTAAACAATTCCCAACCGGTCATGGTGCTGAGAACAGGGAAGGGGAATCCTCAAAAATTATTTGAAAGACAGCCGATCCACATCTGGAGCATGAGTCAAAGGAAGAGCAACTCAAGGGAGGGTGAGAAGTACAGAGTTGAGAGTGGAAATGATAGCACTAATTGACCAAGTCTAACATTCTGAGGCCTCATTTCTCTTTGGACTCTTAAGACAATAATGAATGTATGGCTTTTTGTGCAGTCTGCCTGTCTCAGAAGAGAAGCATTTGTTTTGTTGGGAAGGTGAAAACCCCAAAGGAAAATGGGTTGACAATAGGAAAGGTTTTCAAAGATGGAATATGCTTGAGTACAGACTGGCGCTGGTCTTCTCCAATTCCAGTCTGCTCAACTCAACATAAAGTCAACTTTCACTAGACACCAGATTTTAATGACTCTTTAGAAATATCCTTATTTTGATTTTGGTGTTGAAAAAGGGCTGCCGGAGGTGGAGAGGGGGAAATCCCATATGCACACTGCACCATGTTGGTCTTGAAGTCCCTTAAGGACTGAAATGGATGTGCACCAGATACATATGTGTCCCGTAGGCCCCTGCAGGCCTTTTATTAGCCAGCTTTCTTGCCCTGGGAGTTACAATCTCCAGAACCCTGTGCCTTAAAGGTACTCAGCTCAGTGCTTCCTGTGTTGAACAAACACATAGTATTCTGCTGCTGTGGTCTTGCTCCTCCTGTGTTTGTCATAAGCTGCTGCCCCATCTTCCTCATCTCTGAGGGCGTTGGGTGGGAGATCCAGAGCGCTGGCTATTTACATGCCTGGCTTCTGCCTGCCTTCGCAAAGCTCTTTGTTTAAGTGTCAGTACTGGTTTGTAAAACACGAACAGAGTTGGGGGAAAAGTAATTACAGTTCCCATCTGGTGTCTCTGCTGACACGGTGCTGAGCTGCCTGACTGCACTCCCTTCCTGCGCCTTCTCTTGTTCTGTCTTTTAGCTGCTGCCTCTATCTCTCTCTCTGCCTCTCTCTCTCTCCCCCTCTCTCCCTCCCTCTCCCCCCCTCTCTCCTTAGCACCCTGCTATTGTCCCTTTCTTACTCTGCTGTTTAGCCTGTTTTTCTGTTAGGGATGCCCACATGTGAAAGGCACCTGGCTTTCTCACGGCCTCTCAGTATCCCAGGCTGGGGAATCTGCTATTCTTAATGTGCCAATATCAAGATCTAGTATATATGGATGTCCCTGGTGTGTTCATTTTCCAGAAGCCCAGAAAGGCCTTCATCTAAATGTGGGTCTGATATCAAACTTTGGATCATGCGAACGCAGGAACCCTACACTGTCGTTTTAGATTGCAGAGACTTCTAATATCCATAAAAGAGTGTCTATGGTAGGGTGCTTTCTTAATTTTACTCTTTGTGATTGATGACTAAATATACTAAAACTTGGTTACAGGCAGGCAAATCGTTCTCTTTGTTCATAGTCTTCTACTGCTAGCTTTTCCTATGGTCCCAGTTCTAGTATTGGTGGTGGGCATGGTGTAAAGAAGTAATCACCTCATTTATAGGTTTCAAAATAACTTTTAAAAAATTAAATATGATGCCAATATAGTATCGCTAGCTAGGCATCTTTGTTTCAGTTTCACCAGCTGTAATAAAAAAAGATAATACCAAGAAAGAGATCATAAAAGATCTTTAGCTCCAAAATGGAGAGAATACATTCATTTCTTATATGGGACTTACCTTCCCTGGGTGCTGAGGATTGAGCTCAGGGCTGTGAGTTTATACACACCACGTGCATGTTCTACAACTGAGGAACATCTTGAGCACTTAAGATGGTTCCTTACATCTTTACATTAAATACATGAGGCTTAATTAAAAAATCTGGTCTTTTTGACAGGATGAATGTGATTTATTGAAAGAGTAAAAAGACGACATGTGATTTTCTGGCCCTGGGGGAATGAGGTGAGGTGACAGCAGGGAAGACCTTACATTTTTACTTCTCTGTGTAACCACCAACTCAGCATCAATTTCCAAATGGTCCAGTCTCAATTCTTCTCCTTTCTTGATGGTTTCCAAATTCCTTCAGCTTTAGGTACTTAGATACTGTAAGTGCTTGTCATGAAGTGATTTACACAGTTTGGTATTATTTTATGTTTATTAATTGAATCCGAATATGTTGACTTGGACCTTCACAAGCATATATGTATGGGTCCTCCCACATCTGTATAAATACATGCACAAACACAATGTGCTCTTTAATTCTTCAATATACACAATACTGTTATCCAGATACACTCAATAGACTGAGTCTTCAGGATTGCAATATCGAGGTCAGCTTGGGCAACTTAGTAGGAATCTGTCTCTAAAAAATAAATGAATAAAAGGGCTGGCACTGGTGCAAGACCCAGTGAAACACATATAAACACACACAGCAAAACCATACACAGCACTTTACATTTTCTTTCTAATTTATTGGTAAATAAATCATAATTTGTCTTTTCATAATTGCTAACATTATAGTTGGTATCATCAATAAATATAATCTAATAAGTAATAATGAGTCATTTTACTAAAATGATGAATATGATTGATCATATGTCATTTTCATTGGAAAAGCTAGGGAAGAAGGTTGGCAGAGAGACAGTAAGCTCAGTTTTAACAATCAACAGAATTTCCAGGTTACACCATACCATTCTTTTCTCCTTACTACACCTTACATTTCTTGTCATCAGGGCTGTGATTTTTCTCCCTTACTCCAGTCATAAGCACAGAATCCAGGTGAAGCCTAGTGCTTATCGGTGGCTTTAGGAGCTACATGAACAGAGGCTGGTAAAGGTTTTGTGAAATATAGCATATACGGATTGCAGCCTTGGGGTGATTAGAGGATGGTAATATAACAGACATGTAGCAGCATCCAGGGCGTATCATTGAGGGTTTTTAGAAGTATGAATGAGAGCAGAGAGCAGAAAATGAGTACTCGAATGATACTGCTTTTTTGAAAGTGCCTTTGTGAATGTCCTTAACAGATTGAGATTTGGAAAGTCATTGTATGGGATCAGAGTTGGAACATTTCATCCCTGAGTGTTCTCAAAAGCCCACTCACGCAAGGTGGCTCATTCAACAAGGACTTAACAAACATCTTCTGTGTACCAGAATGATTCTAGGGGGTAGGAAAATGGCAGTGGATGACAGGAAAATTCTCATCCTCATAGAGATTATATTCTAGTGGCATGTGATAGGAAATCTACAAAATAAATGAATATGCAGTATTCTAACTGATGCTAAGTGCTCTGAAGAAAAACTAAACAATAAGTAGAGATTGAGAATGCTGGTATTGGGGTGATAGTAACTTCAAGTTCAGGTAAGATGATGAAGATGTAGTAAACAGGTGGCCCTACTACAGCACAATTTCTTTCAGGGGCCAAAACACAGTGGTTGAGAAGCAAGAGTGCTCAGATTCTCCAAGTGTGATCTGACTTTGCATTCCAATTAACAGTGACAGCAAACTGCTTTAAAATGGGAAATAAAGTGGAAGGAAAGCAAATGCTTGATAGTTGACCTGACATTCACTGTTGCAAGATTGGGAACGTACAATAAATGTCAGTGATGGAGCAATATTCATGAAGCAGAAATGTCAGTTTTCAATTTGGTCTGAGGATGGTTTGACATGTATTAGCTGCACACTGAATATTATCATAATTAATGCATTAATAGTGTAGCTGTCCTTTTCCTCCCGATCTTAAGTTAAAAAGGAAGAGATGGGGAGAGGCAGGTGAAAAAAACAGCTCTAGCCCTGATCAGACCTTTTCTGCCTGCATTTTTCTCTGCTTTTGCCCTGCCATATCTTTGGCATAGGCTTCTGATTGGTATCGGTCCAGACTTATCTAGCTCAATTCTTCCTTTTTATGCCCAAGAACAAAAGCAGTCACCTTGTCTACAGAGGGATTTCTTAATTTTCATCAGAAGTTTAGAAAATATTTCTGAAGTTACACACATTTATTGTAAAACAGCATATAAACAAAAGAAAGAATATAAAAAATCTCCTGTGAGTCCACAACACAGATAAAATGCAATTATCATTTTGATTTTTGTGCTGCAGTCTTTTCTAAATTATACATATTCATATTTGTAAATGTCAAATAGAGTTCGGTGAGAAATCCTTAACTATGAAATACAGTATTTTATTATACAGATATAGCATGATATAATTAATTCCTTCTTTGTGACATGCAAGTTGTTTCTGTATTTTTGATACTGTAAACAATATTGTATTAGAATGTCTATAGTTAAATATTTGCATTTACCTATGGAAATTTGTACTGGACAACCTCTTAGATATAGAGCTATTGGTAATATTATCTATTACAGCAATAATTCTCCAGAACTAAAGTCCTGTGTCATAAGCAGAAAGCATCATGGCTCATGTGACTGTGGACTTCTGGGTGCTCGGCTGACCTTGGCCAGACCTGGTTTTATGCCTAGGGATTCACAGGCTGGCTCATGGCTGATCTAGTCTGGCTGGGGCTGGAAGGACTCAGGGACTTGACCCTGCTCCTCAGTTTCCCATTCTGCAGCAGGCTGGCTCCAATAGTCTTTTGTCATTGGTAGAAGTTTGGGCAATTTTACTCTTATACATACTTATCTAATCTGTGCTTGTTTCACATATAAAAACATACAAAAGAAGTCATGTGACTAAATTTAGAGTCAAGAGACAGACAAGTCTTCCTGCTCACTGAGATGGCTTTGTTACATGGCAAAGATGATGGATTCAGGAAAGACTGAAACATTGGGGTAAAACTTGCCATTTCCCTCAGTGGGCCAAACAGGATTTTAATTTTTATCCTAGTTCTTTTTTTGCCCCTTTTATTTTGCACACATGCTGACTTCCACCTTTCTGGAATATTCAGAAATATCTGTAATGACCCCTTTCCCAAATGTTCCAAATCAACAGGAGTTTTTAAACTCTGTTTTTAAACTCTGCTGCCTATGCCAAAGTGGAGCAATTATTAGTCCTTATTTTTCCTTCAGTATTTGTTAGAATTTCCAGGGCCAGAGAACAACTTAGAATTCAGTTTCATTTATATGTCATATTACTTCAAATAAATAGTTATTGATATGGATGTGTGTATATAGCTGACATATGTGTGTAAATACAGATAGAAATTTGCCAAGCAAGTCAAACAATTGCTGTTGAAATTCTAACGTCTGTCTCATAGAAGAATTATGATGAACTAAAAAAAAATTAATGTCGTGACTAGAAAGTGAAGGTCAAAGAGGTGACTCACTTCATGTTCTACAGGTAAATCACAGCAACACTATGAGTAGAACCCAGTTCTGCTCATTCCCATTTTGGCACTCTTTTAAAATAATTCCCTAGTAGAACTTCTGAGACCTAGCTGTCTTTTTAGGATTGTTTGTATCTGACCAACACTGACAGGTTGATTTGGTGTGATTTTGCAAGAGTGTTTTATCCTTTGTAGTTCAAAAGAAAATGAAGTGTATTCTGAAAAATGATGGCACTGCTTAAGTGAGCTATGTGACTGTAATGTGCATATTCATATGAAGTCTACATATATAAATTATCGTGTCTTCACAGTCTGACAGATGATTTCGTTAAATAGTGGGTTTTACCTGTTAAATCACATTAAGGCTCCCAAGTAGATGCATCTTGAATTTTGGACGTGTAATTTATCATAGGCATCTCATGTTCTGTATAATTATATGAATTCTTTTATATATGCAAAGGTAAGCCCTGAAGATTGAGTATAGAATCAGATAAGCTTTTCAAGACATCTAACTTAGTTAGATGGATTAAGTTTCTTACCATGAGCTGACTGATGTGGGTCATTTTGACAGTATTCAATATTATTTGACAGTATTCTCCAGTATTCTCCGAGTAAAGGAGCCAACCTTCACTCGGGCTCTTCTGAATAACTGGAGGATTGATTAGGATACCAGGACACAGACGTGCCCATGGAAATTTAGAAATAAGTATTTGCTTTATAATTCTCCTTTGTCCTATTTCCTTTTCATCTGAGTACTATTTCAGTGATACTCAAAAGAAAAAGACCCAAATATTAGGTATTTCTTTACAGAGTAGGGATTGGCATGTTTATTGCCATGGTGATAAAAAAGAAATAAATATATTTTGTTTATTTGTTTGTTTTTTGAGACAAGGTCTCACTTTGGGAGTTCATGCTGGCCCTGAGCTCAGCCTCAAACTCACAGAAATCCTCCTGCCTCTGCCTCCTTAGTACTGGGATTACAGGCATGAAACACCATGCCCAGCACTATGGTATGTGGTACTGATTGCTGGTGGGCATGAGTCACCATGCCTGGCATTGTTGTATGTGATTACCAGGGATAGAATACCAGCCCTTGCACTTGCAAGGCAGACACTGGAACCACTAAGCTAAATCCCTAGCCTGAGATAAATGTATCTTTAAGATTCCCTAACCTGGTATACATCAAAAGCATGTTGATGTCTTGATATTCTGAACCAAGAACAAATGTTAAATTGAGGCCTGTGAGGGCTGGGAATGTGAGTAAATTAGCCACTTTTACCCACCAAGGGCTTTCTGTAAACCTTCCTGGATCATAGAGGAAACTGACACTAAACTAGAGGCAAAAAGACTGGGTCCTAAGGCAGCTTCATTACTCCAAAGGAGGAGGAAGTCAAGATCCTAAGAAATAAGTCCAGATCCAATGAGAGATAAAATAAGGTTCTCCTTCTCTCATAGTTTGGTGGTATTCATTTTCCATTTTACCACTTGGCTTGTGAAGATTGCGTTTGTGCCTTGGTGGAGGAGCTGACAACCTCTTCAAGAAAGCAGAAAGACTTTCAGCCCATCAGAGAGTGTCTCTGAGCCATTGTGCTTGATCACACCAAGATTCACGGACAACTGTCACTATCAGCCTTGAGTCCCCATGTATCCAGGCATATGCACTCAGGGCTTGGCACCCCCAGGATCCTACTCCCAGTGTGGAACCTGTCAGGCTCAGTTCTTGGCCCCCCTTCACTCTGACTCCATGAAGATAGGACTCTGGGAACCACTGGCATACCTGAATCTCCACTAGTGCCCCCTGCTTGAGTTCTTTGAATCCCACTCACTGTATACATGGTTCTTAGAGTAGCTTTGATCATTGTGCAGGAGAAAATCATCCCTATGCCTGGAATACAAACATAGAGGGGAAGTAATGAGCTGGGATGACTTTGGAGAGCTCCTTTGAAAAATGTGTGCTCCCTAGGTAGGCTCCAAAGGCCTGTCTCACTTTCCTGATCTGGGTATTGAAATGCTTGCATCACTAGTCCTTGAAAAGGGAGAAAAATTATCTTCATCATATCATGATATGTATTTTTAATCAACCACTGTCCTTTGAACCAAGAAAAGTGGTTAGTATTGATAAAGAACTTGCTATGTACCAAGTGCTCTACAAAAAAAAGATGTCTTACAACCACTATGGAGATCAGTATAGAGATTCCTCCAAAAACTAGGATTAGAGGTCCCATTTCACTGTTATTTCTCTGCTAGAAGCATACATAAAAGAATTAAAAGATTCATATCACAGAAATATGTGTGCATCCATATTTATAGCAGCTCAGTTTGTGATAACTAAACCTTGGAAACAACCCAAGTTTTCATCAACTGGAGACTGGATAAAGCAGATGTAGTTTTTCTATAGAATGGAGTATTACTCTGCCATAAAGAATGACAAATTTGAGTCATTCATCCTCAAATGGATGTACCTTCAGGACATACTCATAAGTGAACTAAATAGGTCACAGATGTTTAAATACCATATCTTTTCTCTAATATGAGAAACTTAAAATGTAAATGAGTTCTAAAATGTATGTTAGATATTGTACAATAGAAACTCCTTAAAGGGAAATTGGGTAGGAGTCAGTAATGAAGGGAAAGAAAAAAATTGTGATGGCATTTAAAAAATGCAAACAGAGCTTTTGTATATAGGAGTGAGGGTCGTATGGTGGGCAGGGAAATGGGAAAAAATGAGAATCAAGTTGTCCTATACTGCTACAAATTGTCAATGTGGAGTGTGATTATGATAGGTATATAAAATGTACCTATTTCACAATAAAATGTTGCTTCACATGTTGTTGAGGATTAAACACTATTTATCCCATTTTTAAAGTTAAAGAAACTGAGACTCAGATAGTTACTTAACCAAGATCAAAAAGTAAGTGACTGGCATCAATAACTGGTGTAGCCCTAACTTGATCTAACTGGTCTTGCTCTTCTTATGTTAAACTCTGTAGACTGCTATGAACGTGTATCAGATTCAGTAATTTATGCATAATGTGAATTTGTCTGTCATATTTCTGAAGGCTGAGCAGCCCAAGATGGAATCCAACAGGGTTGGTGTCTGGTAGGATCTGCTATCTGCTTCCAGGGTGGCTCCTTCCTGCTGTGTGTTCTAGAGGAGATGAATGCTGGGTCCTAATGTCACTCAAGAGCCAAAGGGAAGCTACTTGCTCTGTTACAACCATTTACAAAGTCACTAGTCTCATCGATGGAAGGGTCTACCTTTAATACTATTGCAATGTCAGTTAAATTTCAACTCATGAATGTTGGGTGGTATACGCTCAAATATCTTTATTTTTTCCCCTACTTAAGCATATATTTATTCCTCTAAAGACAGGGATACACTTATTGACTTTTTTCCCTGCCCTAGGATATGACACTGGTTTTGTTGTGAATATGCACACAAGATGGATGTATAAATGTCTGGAAGTTGCATCCCATTTGATAACTTACTGGTTATTGTGGAACAGAAGAAAGAAGTAGAATCAACCTCAAGTTGCACACATACATCTTACAGACCATGTTTTGTTCACAAACTAGCTCAGCTAATGTGGAGGTCAGCTGTCATATGGCTTGAATATTCTCAGTTTAGCATCTCTATGCTGCCTTCCGTTGGTACCTTTGATTCAGTGTCTGTCTTCCATGAAGTGCTTAATTCCCATATCATTCTGCTTGATACTTTAATGCTTATGATCAGTATGGGAAACAGGAAAGTCCTGACCAGTGTGAAAAAGTTCGAGGGGTTTGCCAATGATCCCATAATGCCTTAGGAGAGACACCAGGTCATTTTGGAGAAGAGGAGTTTAGGGAGCCTGGGAGGTCTTATGCAGCTGTCAGTCACACTCCATTTTACAGAGCATAGCTGTAGATTTGTCATGTGTTCTCCTCCTCTCCTATCTCTGTTCTTTTCTGCCATCACCACTTGGATCCCTAAATGGAGAAGTGCAACCATGTCAGTTTTTTACTGTGCAGCAATGTTAGTATTAGAAGAATCCATCTGCATGATACAGTCTATGTCCTGGAAGAGCCACATCAATGTTTATTAAATAAATACATCCATTGTGAAGAAGGCCTCACTCAAGACACACAGTTCTGAAGAGGTAACAACCATCCTGTAGCTCATGCAGTTCTTTATAGAGACTGTCCAGATGTCAAGATTCCATTTTGTTCTCATCCATGAAACTGGATGGAATGTTGCTGAGATTTTCACTACAAGATGTCTTGTGGCTCAGGCTGGAGGATTGTTCTCCATGGAGAGCAAGTACTGTTTCTTCCTCTACCTCTGAGACTCCTCTGAGGCCATCAAACAGGTATGTTAAAGCTCAGGGGATCATTTTCCAACGGAGGCCCAAGCTATGATGTTCTCCAGCAGTCGACAAACCAGAATATGGAAGCAATATGTACTCTTCCTGAAATCCACCAAGATTTCAATAGAGTTGAAGGCCAAGAGAGAGAAAAACTGTGGGTGATTATATCCTTTGAACATTTCCATAACTTTTAATCAGGATCATATATTTAAAATGAAAAACATCAACCCACCTGAAAAAAAATTTTTTAATCAGTTCTGACTAGGTAGAGTCTACAGCTCTCAGCTTATTAAATGTACAAATCAAGCTTTTATTAGTTACAAACAAATACACAATCCCTTTATAAGAAATCCCAGGGGACAGCTACCATTGTTTTGAGATAATAGAGTTGGGTTCTAATAAGCACAATGGTAGAAATAACAGCATGCCCAAAGTAGAAATGAAATAGGGTTGGTAGCATTGGTCTGAGAATATCTGCAGTGAATAAGCAGAGTGCCTGAGAGCTCTCTTGGCCCAAGAAGTACACAAGGAGCAGCAGGACCCCCAGGGAATTTTTTAAAGCTGTACAAGGCACAGTTCCACTTCCTTCCTTCCCTCCTTTGTTTAACATCACTTTGGGCTCGGGCCTCTCTGAGGTTGGAATATTGCTGTGCGTGGACCATTGTGTGCCAAGTGGAATTCTATTTATCAAGTGTCTACTGTGTGCCAGACTCTTTTCTAACTAGGTGCTCACTTACTGAATGCAGTAATCGAGTAAAATCGATAGGATATTAATCTTTTTATAGGTGAGAACACTGAAGTATGGAAGGGAAGGAAGTTATCTAGAGGGTCCCTATGACTAGAAGTGAGTTACACTACACAGCCTCCCAGAGAGGCAAGTGTGTCTTGTGCACGTGGGCTCTCTCTCTCTCTCTCTCTCTCTCTCTCTCTCTCTCTGTATATGAATTTTGTTTGGCTTCTGCAGATATTTGTTAATCACATTGAGATCAGACAAGTGGAAATTCCCTTAAGAGGCCTGCCGACTTTTCTTTACCTTTCTGATATATGTATTTTCTCTATCAATGGAGCTAAAAGATGACTTCACATCTGTGGTGATTCTTCAAATCTTTTGAGGTCCTCAAAAGGCCGAGGTCCCAAATCACTATGCAAAACGAAGGAGGCTGGAGTCAAATCCACACCATCTTGGCTTTTTTCACAACCCATGCTGCCCTAGCTCTCCACCTCTCTTGTTCTCAAGTGAGATGGAGCTGAGTGTGCACTCTCTGTGACATGGACAGATGCTCGTGGGGTGACTTGAGCAGCATGGTGACTTGGGAGTTATCAGTTGTAGCACAAGAATAACAGCCACATCACCACCTTCTCTGTGGCAACAGTCAGTGGAGAGAATTGATGAGTTTTGTATTCTGTGCAAGGAGCAGACTGGACATCACATCAGAAAGGCCATGTTCTAGCCTTGAATCATCTCTAATTTGTGTTACTTCAGTGAGTCATTCTGCCTCTGCATCTTGGTTTTTATCAGTACAAGACCTGGCCTATTTGGAGGAGCAGTTTCAGAATTCAATGAGATGACAGTCTGTATGTTTTTTTTTTTTTCATATTCACTTATTTACTTTAAAGAGAGTTGAATGCCTGCTCCACAACAGGCAAAGCTCTAGTTTTAGGAATACCAGTACTAAACAGCATAGGATTGACACCCTATTTGAGGAGAAAAGTGAAAAAGAAAATCAATTAATCCTTTATCAGGTGATAAGGGTGACAGAAAATAAGATGGACTGTGGGTGACAGTGAGGGAGACAATGAATGTAGGTTGAAGTTCAGGAAAAGAGCTCAGTGTTGAAATTGTGCTCACATTGCCACTGAGGACACTGGAGAGTGAACCAGAAGGATCTCAGGGAGGAACAGAGAGGCAGCCAGTGCAAAGGTCCCGGGGCAGGAATGTGTGTGTTGATTTGGAGCACAGAAAAATGGCTGTGTGGTTAGGATGGGAAGAGGAAGGCCAACAGTGGTCATGAGTTCAGACCCTCAAACGGGCCAGAGAACAGAGGGTCTGGACAAATCTGAATGGAGAACTATGCTCTGGTTGATGCTGTATGAAGCTCACTGCCCTTACTGAGTGTGGAGAATAATTTAGGGGACAAACAAAGGTGGAAGGACACTTGTCATAATTAGGTAGCTTGGACCTTGGTGTAAGTGTTGGAGGAGGTCTAGCTCTGGGTATAGTTTTGAATCTGTGTTTGATAGGATTGGTATTGAATGGATCTGGGGTACATTACCAGAGTCTGGGGCCTGGACTCCTGAAATAATGAGGTGTCACTGCTGAGATGGAAAAGGCCCACAGAGAAGCCAAGTTACAGAGAAGGGTACAGATAGAGGCTCAGCTCTAGACCTGCTGTGCTCCATTGTCTGTGAGAAATTATTTCTCTCAGGGCATCTTCTACTTGTGGTCCTCAGCCTAGTGGTGCACTAGAGACCAGATCAAAGGTGTTTGTTATACTCCCCACTCTACAGTGAGTGACTAAGCCCTGTGACTGATACTTGGGGCACTGAGGTTCTTGGATGAAAGTCAGCTTTTCCCTCTGCCTTGACCCTGTCTACACACACTGTCCCCAAGAGGACCTTGCAGGAGAGCTCTGACCCTGCAGCATCTGCTTTTCCCTCCTGTTTTTGACAGTGTTTACTGAAAGCTTTTGAGCAAACGGTAAATCCATCTTTATGAGATTACTAATGTCAACACATTCCATGCATCCGGGTTTTATAGGCCCCTGTGGGGCTGAGGCTGTGACAACGCTGGTTGGCAGCATTCGCCAGAGGAATTAGATAATGTAGCCTGATTCTGGGGGAGGATTTCAGTGTGGACGGGGGCTTTTTCTCCCCATAAGAATCTTGGATGAGAAGCTTGAAAAGGGACATGGGAGCATTTTGAAAGACCTTGGCTTGAAAACTTGTCGAGGAAATTTTACATGAAAAATTTAGATTCTTACAGTCTACTTCTGATCATGATCTGATTGATTTTGAAGACGTGCATGGTTCATGCATTAAATAAATAGAAAAGTTTCAGCCCACACTCCTCAGGGTTGTTATCCTGAAAGTCCCACCTTGGGTTATACTCGCCTATTTTATGCACTTTGTTGACAAACCCATTTTCCTAAAAGATGCCATTTCTCCCTGATGTAATCCATTCACATGGAAATGACTGCTCCTTGGAATGAATGGTAATAACTCAGTGTGAGACATGCTTTTTCCCTGGCTGCTGGTTGCTGCTGTTCTTCTTCCTCTGGGCTCCTAATGGGGTCTAGGTGACAGGACACAGGGTCGAGATGTGAGGAACCCTAGGGTCTCAGTGTGGCTCAGCCAATGAGTGACTGTGTGGAGGAAGACAAGTCTTGTCTGTGTTTTGAGCTATAGCATTATAAGTCAGGATGGTGATGGCTGCTTCCCCTTCCCTGCGGCAATGTAGCAAGGATCCAGGAAGTAGCTGAAGTGGAAACTCAACACCGCCTGTACTCCTGGAGCTTCTTGGCTTCTTGTAGGTGTAATGGTTATTTCTCAGCTCCTTGTTTCCCTCATATCCAGCTGCCTTGGCAAAGAGGTTCTGGCCCCAGGCAATGTTTTCTTTTGTCATGCTTCAGAGCATGGTGAATCAACATAGTCATAAAATAAAACCACAGTGAAAAAGCCAATATTCACTACAGAAAAGGTTGGAGGGAAAGACAAAAGTGCTCAAGATAACTCCATGAACAGTCCTTACCATGGCAGTGGAAGGCACACTACTGTGTAGTGCAGTGCTCAGAAACTGGGTGCATTCCGAGAAGCACATGTCAAGAGATAGATAATGCAACACCCCTACCTGGCACTGCAGGCTCTGGGAAGGGCCAGGGTCTCTGTTGGTCACCAGCCAGGATCCTCAGTTATAAACAAGCATTCATTGCACCTCAGGGGGAGAACAGGAGGCCAAGAAACCCCCACATCCCCCACCCCTGGGATCTAGAAGGGTGTCTTCTCTCCAAGGCGGGCTGCTCTGTCGGTCTGGATCTATTCGAGGGTCTCTTTTTCCTCACAGAAAACACCAATAGCTCCTCCTGAAGAACACCTGAGAAGATTTCCACGTACTCCTGCACTTGTACAGAAAACTTCTGAAAAAGCTAAAAAGTTTCTTTCCCCTCCTTTCTGTCCATCCCCATTTGATCCCTCTTTAAACCCAGATTAAGCCTGACTTTCTCCATTAAGTCTGAAGACCTCTCTCTTCATGACCCCTCTACCTCTGCTAGTTCTCACCACCTGAGGTTCTCTTTGGGTTTTACTGTTAGCTGCCTTGTTAAAGTTACTGTAAGTATGTTTTATCTTGTTTCCTCCTCTGAGCTCTCAGCATCTTGGGGGAAGTACAAGGTTTGTAAATGCCACTTCTGCTCTTGGGTCAGGACATACACGGAGCAGCAGCAGCACTCTTCCCACCCAGCTGAGGATCTCCATCCCAGGGGCCTGGGGCTCCTCCGGAGGTTGCTCAGGGAAACACAAGGACCTGAGTTTGATGCCTAATATGAGGGCACAAAAAATCAGGTCACAGGCTCAAGACTGAGACTGTGAAGAGTCCCTGCCAGGGTTAGCAAACTGCTTTATGGTATGGATACGGGCTACTTCTGGTAAAGCATTCATGAAGGTTGGGCATTTCCATCATCGTATATACCCAGGAGTGGATTCTCCTCAGTTTTCTCTCTGGTCCTGTTCACAATGAGCCTGGTTGGTTAGCTTTCCCTTTAACTGGAACAAAATACCTGACACATACACCTTAAAGAAGAGGTATATTCTGGGTCATAGTTGCAGAGGACTCAGTCTGTATTTGCTGGCTCTATGGCATAAACAGCATGACAAGATGGCTTTATAAAGGAAAACATCTCACCTTATGATGTCTGAGAAACAGAGAACAGGGGAAGGGGCCAGGGACAGAGGTAGTCCTCAAAGTTATACATCTACGATCGACTTCCTCCACCTAGGCCCATGTTCCAAGGGCCTGTTTGCATATTAAATCATCAGTGGGTGACCCATCAGTGAAATTAGTGTCTTTAAGAACAAATCACCTCTCCGGGAGTCTCTCAGTTTAGTCATTAGCAATCAAGACTGACAAGCACAGGGACTACAGTCCCCTTTCCCTGACCCGTACAATGAAGGAGTTGAACTCAACTCCTTCATCCTCCATGGTCCTCACATATGACTTGTGGAAACTAAGAGTGGATGGAAATCTTGTTCAATTATTATTTGTCCCCTGAAGTTCTTTTTGAACCATTTTGAACATAGAAAATTTTCCCTGTGTAAACAGTGGAGGCTGGGGAACAAAGGTAGAGCATTTCTAAAGGCAACTGTAGTATTTTTGTTATTGATAATGGAGACTATATATATTAAGAATGGGAAGAAAAGCTTGCATGACTTTGAGGCTAGAGGATGAGCATGCTTCTATGAGTAGTGAATTGCAGTGGATTAAAAACGAGGAATAGACAGTCAGAGACTGTCACAGGAATATTCAAGGCTAGGTATATTAGAAAGAAGTTGAGGAAGGAGACAGTGACATACAGACATCTGGCTTTAGTTTGCTGATGGCTTGGTATTGCTGGTAATCTGGAGATCTGCTGATCAGTAAGAAGGAATTTGTTTTGGGAGATATTGAGCCATTTCTCTGTAAGATTATTCCAGAGACCAATTCAGAGCAGAGAAACCAGAGTAAGACTAGAGTGGCTTGTTGTCCTGGTGAGTGGAGATTCCCTGCCAAGTCGGCCCTCCACTTTCTGTCTGTGTTGCTGGGGCCACATTTGGAGAAGCATCATGCAGTAGAGGCTGGAGGAAACAGAAGATCCCAGTTCCAGCCCCAGGTCAAGCCTGCATGTGGCTCTAGGCAACTCAGTGACTTTCTGAGATATACAACTTCCTCAATAGTAGCCAAAGGAGTGGACTAGAAAGACCCTTCCCCATTCTATGACACAGGGTTTCTGTTATAGTCCCAGAGAAAATTCAGACTTCTATCTTGTTCTTCCTTACAGTAGCTGTGAACCTAAGTGTTGTGTGCAGGTGTCTTGCAAACGGGGATGGGCTTGGTTGATCTGATAATCATGTGAGCAGACTCTACCCAGTACCCATAGAAGTGGTGCCTGATTCTATTGCTATCTTATTTGAAAGAAGAGGGAAGAGAAGACAGTGGTCTGTGGCTCCTGCCCCTTCTGCAATCCTCTAGTGGCTCAGACGATTGCTCTCTCCTCTATGCAATGCATAGACTTCTGCCTCTGACCTCGTCTAGGAAGCAGGCTCCTTGACCATCCTAAGAGAACGTCTGGGGCTTGGACTTCTGAGTCCGTTTCCCTGAGACAAGACGTCCAGTTTATTCTCTACAACAATAGCTACCAGGCTGATTACAGTTATGTAATAGGTTTCTTTTTTTATCCAGGTCTTGAAAATGTGTGCATTATCCTTTAGGTAATAAATGAAATTTTAAAAGCCTGAAAATAAATCAGCTTTGCAAAGTAGGGCTGAAGCTTTTTTTTTTTTTTTTCCTATTGCTTCAGAAGGAGCCAATGGCAAGTAGTTTTTTTTTTTTTTTTAACCCTTTTAGAGGGCTTAGTTCATCTGGAAATACTGGACACTGAGACTTTGGTCTCATGTGAAAGAAGAGACCCCTAGACAGTTTCTCCGGGCATGGGAGCTGATTTAGAAGACATTGCCCTGTGTCCTCTGACATGGACACTGTTTGCTCTCCAAGCCTCCTTCCCTCCCCCCTTCCCCTTAAGAGTCACTTTCCAACTGGCATTAGAGTTGTATGAGAGGAACTCCTGTCTTTTACCCAGATGTATTACCCCAGGGCTGAAAGGTGAGACGACACCTCTGGGGTGTAAGGTTCACACTCCTGGGTGCTCTCAGCTCCCGATTTCCACAAATGTACACAACCCCTTGAGCACTTGGAGCAGAGGAAATCAGCCCAGCTGGTGCGTGGTCTGCTCTATGTGCCACAGGCCCCTTCTGCTATGATGTGACTGGCTTTCTGAGGTATGTGGCTGGGATAACTAGAGAGGAGATCACTAGATGACATTCGTACACAGAATCTCTACTCACAGAAAGCTAGTGAATTGAACTGGTGATTTATAGTAGGACCCGTGTGACCCACTGGGGTGTTATCGAGGCTCAGAAGTAGGAAGGAAATCTTCCATGGGAAGCTGAGGCTGACACTGGCAGCAAAGGCCCCCCTTTATTTGTGAACAGAAGCCTGAACCGAGGGAGTCTCGATCATCTGATTTCTCATTAGTATTTTCCTGGACCACACTCTCCTCCTCGACACATGGAAAGCTATTAACAATACACACACGCGCCCAGCCATGCATCTGTGGAGCTATTATTGCTGCTGGATGACTGTGTTGGTGTAAAATATTGAACACCACGGGAAGATTTATAATGGTCTCCCGCCTTGTCTCCTACCCCCTCTTCTCTATTTAAAGATATATTAACATCTCTCGTTCTACCTGGAGGAAAAACTCTTTGAAGTGAGACCACTGGAAGATAAAATGCCCTTCTCTGGAAATCTCCCCTGCCGGAGAATGTAGCTCAAGTCCTGAGAAGCCAGGGAGCCTCTGAGGGCCCAGGATAGGAGAGGCACCCCTGGAAGCTGCGGCCTCTCTGTCCCCCAGCTCTGTCCCTGCTGTGGGTCGGCTTTCTGGAGCATGGAGCATGGGATGAACAGACTTGCGGCCACATGCCAGCTTCTCAGGTCCACGAGGGCTCCGTGTGGTGCTTTAACAATGTGAGTGCATCTGGGTTGTCAGGGAACCCGGGTCCCTTCCTTTCTAGCTTCTGCTCTTCTATTCTTCGAGTGGCTGTGGTTTCACTTTGGGTGGAAGCGAGCCAGGGGTGCGGCAGGGTTGGCACCTGCCATCCTCAGTGTATATAGAGTTGGAAGGGGCTGGGTCCCAAGAGGTGGACAGAGCCCTGGGCTCCATGATGGATGTGCTCAAGGCTTCCAGGTCAGTCAGGGCTTGGCTTCTTTTAGAGAGGCTGAAATCTCTCCACACTCTGCACGGCCCTCTTGCTCTGCCCCCACCCTGTGCCAAGTGAGGGGCCCCAGTGGACACGCAGAATCCTGCAGAATCACCGCATGGTCTGGAAGGGCTTGTGGAGAAGAGCTACTGGTGTCTGTGGCTCTGCCCCTCCCCTATGTCCCCTGTGCCACCCGTCCATCTCAGGCCCGGGGCACGCAGCAGTGGCCAGCTCCAGGGGCAGTGAGCGACATGAGGCAATGTCTGTGGTAAAGGGGAGCGTGTGTTGGGCCTCGGGAGGCCCCGATTGGCTGGCAGTGAGGTAATGCAGTGCAGGCTAAATGTGGAAGCAGCAGAAGCAGCATCGGCTGTGCTTCCTCCCTTGCCAGGCCTGCGTGCCCGCAGCTGCTGAAGGACACGGTCTCCCAGGGCCTCGTAGGCCTTGTGTGACTGTCTGGCTCACAGGCAGGGGCTGAGTGGCGGCGAGCAGATAGCAGGTTCTGCACTGTCATCGCTGTTCCCTGCTCTTAGCCCACCAAATGCACCGTGATGTCCTGTCCTCCGCTCTCCAGGAGGGCAAAAGAATTTGCAAGGGAGGGCTGAGGCTTGGGACCACCTGGCCAGGTCATGAGGAGTGATGGCCAGTCCTGGTGCTAAGGACCAGAAGGGTTTCCAGGTAACCAGAGGTTCCCTTGTGTGACACAGAACACCCTGGGGTCCTTCCTAAGTACAGGCTTAGATTCCCAAATTGGACCAGGAGTCCATACCCAGTCTCTCCATTCCAGGCCCTTCCCTGCTAGTCTACATCAGTGGTGATTTTACCCACAAAGAGTTGGGGACTCAAAAGGATACTGTTGACGAGGCTTTCTTCTCTTTAAGAATATACCTCTTCAAGGACAGATCTGGCCTCTTGGGATAAGTCTCCAGAGGCTTAGCAGCTTCCAGGGATCATAGTCAGTGCTCAGTAAATACATCTTGTCAGTTAGATAACCAGTAATTGAGTGCCTTCTATCTCTCCATGTCGGAGGGCTCCGTCCCTCTGAGGAGGTCATTCACTCATTTATTCAACAAATATTCTGGACTCTTTAGCTCAGGCCTGACAGTTCACCCTGAGTCACCAGCAGAAGACAGGCCCTGGTCTCTGCAGCTGACACTGTCCAGAGAGAGCCAGGCAGAAAATGACAAAAGATGGTGCGATTGCGGGGGTAAGAAAGTAGGGCTGCTTTGTTGTGGTGATTGGGGGCAATGCCTACAAAGAGGTAACATGTTAGCTAAGCCCTCGGGGGAACAAAAGAGAGTAGCCATGGCAGGTCTAGGCGGAACTGTCCCCAGCAGAGGCAACCACAGGAACAGGACCCCGAGTCAAGACAGTGTGGAGGTTCTAGGAACAGAAAGAAAGGCTTAAAGGGGGGAAGGTGGTAGCTGATAAAAGAGGAAAAGGGGAGAAAACAGGTCTGATCCAGCCTCTATGCATCACAGCCACCAGAACATTAAACTTTAGGGCAGATGTCAGAATGGACTTCCCAAGGATCACCTGTCTGGCAATGAATACAAATGTCTGCCTGCCAGCTACAGCGAAGCACAGCTCATGGTGGGGCTGGTGCAGAGTAAGCACAGACTTGGCTGTGGCTTATGGGAAGACACAGGGGCAGCAGAGCAAGCCTTTCCTAAAGTGGGATCATCCTCAGTTAACTA
>PVIR01025064.1:0-25284 GCA_004026965.1 Petromus typicus | reverse complement strand
CAACCAAAAAAGAGAACTATATCTCTAAAAGAGACCAATATCTCTAATGAATATCGATGCAAAAATCCTCAATAAGATCTTGGCAAACAGAATACAGAGAATTATCAAAAAGATTATACACCCTGACCAAGTTGGATTCATCCCAGGGATTGCAAGGATGGTTCAACATACATAAATCAATCAATGTTATACACTATATTAACAGGCTTAAGGATAAAAATCATATGGTCATCTCAATTGATGCAGAAAAAGCGTTTGACAAAATACAACACCAATTTATGTTCAAAACTCTACAGAAGATCAGAATAGATGGTCTGTATCTCAAACTAATAAAAGCTATCTATGAGAAACCTTCAGCCAGTATCATACTAAATGGTCAAAAACTGAAACCTTTCACACTAAGACCAGGAACAAGACAAGGGTGTCCTTTCTCACCACTTCTGTTCAATATAGTTCTGGAAATATTAGCCATAGCAATTAGGCAAGAGAAAGAAATAAAAGGAATAAAGATTGGAAAAGAAGAAGTTAAATTGTCATTATTTGCTGATGACATGATACTCTATCCAGAGGATCCTAAAAACTCAGTTAAAAAACTGCTGGACCTAATCGCCAATTTTAGCCACATAGGTGGTTACAAGGTCAACGTTCAAAAATCAATAGCCTTCGTATACACAAACAGTAGACCCACTGAGATCAAAATTGGAGAGTCGGTCCCTTTCACAATAGCACCCCAAAAAATAAAATACCTAGGAATCAATCCAACAAAGGAGGTGAAAGACCTCTACTCTGAAAACTATAGCACTCTGAAAAAGGAGATAGAAGATGATATCCAAAAATGGAAAGACATACCTTGCTCCTGGGTAGGAAGAACCAATATTATCAAAATGGCTATACTCCCAAAACTACTCTACACATTCAGCGCAATCCTGATTCAAATCCCAACAGCATATTTCACAGATTTAGAGAAAAAAATTCAAACTTACATCTGGAACCACAAAAGACCTAGAATAGCCAAAGCAATTCTAAGCAACAGGGACATGGTGGGGGGTATCACAACTCCGAACCTGAAACTATACTATAAAGCCACCATGATAAAAACTGCATGGTACTGGCAAAGTAACAGACCTCAGGATCAATGGAGTAGACTAGAAGATCCAGAAACTACTCCAGATACACTGAGCCACCTCATCTTTGACAAAGGAGCCAAAAATCCTCAATGGAGGAAAGATAGCCTCTTTAACAAATGGTACTGGAAAAACTGGGCTTTAACTTGCCAAAGGCTAAAACTAGATCTAACTCTTCCGCCGTGTACCAAGCTAAAATCAAAGTGGATAAGAGACCTAAAGATTAAAACAGACACTCTGAACCTATTACAAAACAGGTTAGGTAAAACTCTCGAAGACATTGGCTTAGGGAAAGACTTCATGAACAAAACTTCTATAGCACAGGAATTCGATAAGGAAATCAACAAATGGGACCTCATTCTTTTAAAAAGTTTCTGCCTAGCAAAGGAAACCACCAACAGTGCAAAAAGGCAACCAACAATGTGGGAAAAAAATCTTTACCAGCTGTTCCTCAGACAAAGGGCTACTATCTAGAATATACAAAGAGTTCAAAAAAATCAACCCGCCCAAATTTAATGACCCAATTCAAAAATGGGCATCTGAAATGAATAGATATTTTTCAGAGGAAGAAGTAAGAACAGCTAAGAAGCTATGAAGAAATGCTCAACATCATTAGTCATTCGAGAGATGCAGATGAAAACAACATTGAGATTTCATCTCCCTCCACATAGAATGGCTGCCATTTCAGAATCAGCCAACAGCAAATGTTGGCGAGGCTGCGGAGAAGAAGGAACCCTTCTCCCCTGTTGGTGGGACTGTAGACTTGTACAACCCTTGTGGAGATCAGTTTCGAGATTCCTCAAAAACGTAGGATTGGCGGTCCCATTTGACCTGGCCATTCCCTCCTAGGTATGTACACACAAGAATTAAAAGACTCATATCACTGTGACATATGTACACCCATGTTTATAGCAGCCCAATTTGTGATTGCTACATCTTGGAAACAACCCAAGTGTCCATCAACTGGATACTGGATAAAAAAGCTGTAGTTCTTCTACAGAATGCAGTACTACTCTGCCATAAAAAATGATAAGTTTGAATCATTTCTACTTAAATGGACATACCTTGAGGATATCCTCATGAGTGAAATAAATAGGTCACAGATAGGTACATATCGCATCTTTTCTCTGGTATGAGAAAATAAAGATGTAAATGAGTCCTAGCATTGTATGTTATATATTGTGCAATAGAAAATGCTCAATGTAAAATATGGTGAAGGGCAAAAATGTTGAGATTGTAACAAAAAAGTAAAGAAACAAATTTTATGTATATGGGGGGGTGGTAGGGTGGATAGGGCTATAGGAAAAAATGAGAATTAAGTTGTGTCTTATACTGGTACATATCCCCATTATGGAGTGCAATCATGATGTGTATATTTAATGTACCAATAAAGATTTAAAAAAAATTCTCAATGATGAATGTGATCATGATGTGTATCTAAAACATACCAAAAAACTCAACAAAAGAAAAAAAGATAACTAATTTCAAATAATTGAAACTATTTCAATTAAATTTCACTTTCTGAATCACTGTGAGAGTGGTGAGAGGCTCACAGTACCATGAAAGGGGTGTCCCAGGGGATGGACGATGATGACAGAGACCAGTTCTAGGCTCTGCGTTCCTGGCTGGGTCATGGTCATCCCTCTTACCTTTGGCTGCCTTGATCTGGACAGTGAGGGCAGTAAGACTTAGCTCATAAAGTTTACTTCTAAAATTCACTACAGTTACATTCATTCAAAATTGTTTATATAGAATTGTTTGTGACCCACTGAAATGATCATCTGTTGATCATAGGGTAAAGTGATCATTTCACCCTATTATATATAGAAGGCTTCACACAAGCTGGGTCAAAATAGAGATCCATTAAATCATAGTGGGGGGGAATGAGGAGGTAAAAGAGGTTCATGAACTCTCAGCAATCATTCCATGGCTCCTCCTTCCCTCACCTCCCCAAGAGTTTGTGGCCATCACTAGAAAACTTGGAAGTATAATTAGAAAAGACTGTATAATTGTTTTGTTGTCACAGTTGAAATTTGGAGTTGGGTTAAAAAGTTAAATTGGTTAGTAGGGAGTTCATAGTTAACTGAAGGTTAACCAGTCATCTGTGCCAGTGGAAATGAAGCCAATGGTTGGCATCATCAGCTGGGCCATGTGAGAAGTGCATGTAACTAGAGTGGAAGAGAGATGTGAGAAGACGAAAACAGCACACACTCTGGGGCAAAGGCACTTCTCTGTGGCCTCATGAGGACAAAGCCAGCATGTGGAACTGCAAGATTTTTATATACCGCAGAGCTTGTGCTGGACACCTGCTTAGGATGCTTTTATTGGCATGAAATCTGTCTTCTTTTATCGTCCTCCACCATAAAGACTGCCAACTGGAGGATCACTATTGACTTCTGTTCTAGATACAAGTCAGAGAAGAAATAAGTGCAGCAGGAGTGTGGGCAGCCTGGCTCTGGGCTATAATTGGCATAGGTTCATTACTTTATTCCATTTAGTAATATTATTTTATTTCACTTTTTTAAATTATCACAAATATAAACGAGATTTTTGTTTTATTGTTTTCATTTGGATTTTTTTAAATTTTGTTTTGTTTTGGGTTTTTTTCATTTTCAGTATTAGGGATTGAATCCAGGATTGTATGCATGCTAGACAAGTGCTCTACCACTGAGCTACATTCACAGCCTACAAATTCAAGACACCAGGACTCAATATGTCTAATTCACTGACAAATAGAAAATTTTCATGATTTCTCCTTTTTCTTGTAGCTAGAAAATTCATTTCTAAACACAAAGAAAGAATACTTGGAAGTAAGTGGAGTTCATGAATGGAGACTTTCACAAAGAACTTCCGTTTCACAGTCACCAAGTTTTTATAGTAAATTTTTATTCACAGACTTTGGCATTTGCTAATTTTTCAAAACAACACAGTGATATTTACATAACAATTCTGAAACTTACACAAAATCACAATTGTTATTATACAATAATTTTCAGTGATAAAATAAAATCAAATATCATAACCTATCATTTATGCTACTGTTAACTCAGTACCAGAATAATTAAGAGATTCATTTTTCCTATACTTTTTTGAAGTCCTGATACACAAATTCTGTGCATATAAAAATGAAAAATATCTAATAGAAGTTAAAATGGCTCATATATTAAGTCAGTATTTTGAAACAAGGGTGCATGAGAAAAGGCAGAGTCCAGGGGCCTTCCCTCAAAAGTTCTGATTCAGCACTCCTGAGTTGGGAGAAATTCAGCAGGATTCAGAAGCCAGGAAGGGTAGCACATACCTGTAACCCCAGCAATCTGGGAGGCAGAGGCAGGAGGATCATAAATTTAAGCCCAGCATGGGCAACATGATAATTTAGTGAGACTCTATCTCAAAAATAAAAGGGGCTAAAAATGTAGCTCTGCACAAAGGCCCTAGGTTTAATCCCAAGTACCACCCAAAAAATGGAAGGAAATAAAAGAGGAATTGGAGAGGTACATGACACACTTGAGAACCAATGTATGAGCTAGAACAGGTGAACGAAGAGCTTTCAGCACACAGACACCATTGTTAGTACTTTGAATGTTTCCCTGAGATTCCTCACAGCCTGCAAAGACTCTGGGTCACAGACAATAGCAGTTAAAAATCCCTCCTCCAAGAAAAACCTATTTGATCATGAAACTAACACTGTTAGGCCTTACCCATACTACAGTTCCAGTGAAGCAATTTTATCTAATTTAAATTAGATATATTGTCTTAGTCACTTTTCCTTCACCAGGAAAAAGTGTGTGACACCTGAAACTTTGGAAAGGAAAAGTTCATGTGGACTCACATTTTAGAAGTTTCAGCCTTTGGATGGTCAGCCAGCTCCAGGCAGAAGCACCATGGTGGAAGAGTCTGGAGGAAGAATGCTGCTCAACTCATGGCAGTAAGGCAGATACACTCTCCAGGCCATCCCCTCAGTGACTAGCTTCTTCCAACAAGGGCCTACATCATAACAAGTCATCTCTGATCCCCATAATCCAATCATTTTTTAAATGTTCTCACCTATGAGCTCATAAGGTTCTTAAAAAACATCAAGATAAAAATCATATTTACTTTAAATCCATTGACTTATGGTCATTCCATTTCATACTTTGAGGAACACTAAGAAGAACCACCAAAAGTGCCTACACTTCATAGTCTGTCCTGGAAGACCAGTACAGTCTGTTCAGTATTCTTTCTCTGAGTCATTAGCTCTTCCCTTACGATCTCCTAAAACATTTTCTTTCCCAAACTATTTCCATTGCTTTCCTCTGGACCTGAGCTACATGATCTAAGTTTTCAAATAACTGGCAGAGCTTCCTTATCTCATACAGCAACTCTATATTAATGAGAAAATAGCACCCCTCCCTGAACATACTATCTCACAGACAACGTTAACAAATGCTGATAATGTTAAGGCAAGTTCATGCTATTCTTTAAAATTTTGTCCTAACCAACATCCAATGACTCCATTTTGTCTTGTTGCACCTGCCCCTCACACATGGTGGCCCTGGCAGGAGAGCTTCTGAGACACTTTATCATTGTTTGTTGAAATTTTCTACTCCAAGTCCAAACCCTAATCCTTTCCATTCTCAAGAGAACGGAGGAGGAATGGATCTTTTGATGATAATTATGACATATCTTCAAGCAGAATTCTATTTTTCCCTTGTGCTGCCTTGTGGGTGGAATGTTTAGAATAAGTTGGATTACTGGGAAATTAGTCCTTTTGTAGGCATCTTTTTTATGGGGGGAAAAAAAGAATAGTGTCAGTTCAACTTCTCACCATTTAACTAAGGAAAATGGTAGGGTGAGTATAATTTGCATACACACAATGGCAAGAAAATATTTTGTCAAGAAGTAAACTGTGGTATACAGGGACAAGTAATAACATCTATAGAGGTGCCTTAATCTACAAAATGAAGTGGAGAATTAACGCAATCAAGCTTTCTTTCTTTTCTCCCTCCCCTTTCCCCCCTCTTCTCACTTTCAAAGAAAAGTACTACATGAATAATTGAGGCAAAGGGAGTTTCTTTCCTTGAATAATTCAGGAAATTGCCTCAATTTTCCTCTTCACTTTTCACTACATTTACTTGTATAGACTTAGACCACATCTACATAATGAGCTTCTCTCACTGCCACACAATCAACAAGGTATTTTTTTCTTTTACCTTAATTTTTCAATTGATTATATGACACTTAACTGTATCAACTGTACAATGACCTGATTTCTTAAGGAAAAGAAAAAAAAAGACTAAACTGCTCCTCTTGGTTTTGCCCAACCTCCGCGGCATCTTCCTTAGGGCCTCTGCCTAAATCGGGTAACTGACAACTGTGGAGCGATGAGCAACATTCTCTCCAACTGATACATTTTATCTTGTAGTTAAAAAGGTCAACTTGTTCATTCATAAGCTAGTATGGTCTTCATTTAATTTGGGGGAAGTTGGACAGGAAATGAAACAGGTATGTTTTCATGTTTCCTTCAAGAGGAGATTGATTGGCATCAGACCTCTTGTAGATTCTGCATCAGATATTTGATCTTGAACTCAGAAATGGGTTTGAGTCACCACCAGATGCTTGTCTCAATTTAGTGAACTCAGCTTCCATGGGTGCATCAGTAATTTTTTTGAAGCCAGACCCCATAAACATATAGATTCTGTTTATGTCTATTTAGGTGCTGTCTAGTTATCTTAAAAGTGCTGCAAAATGTTCGATGTGGCAACAAATATTTCAACATATCTTTTCCCCTCTTGTTGCTACATGCTTTGGGGAAACACTCCCATGTTCTTGTTTAGAACTTTTTTGCCACTAATTAGGCACTAAAGGCATCACACAGACCCTGTCTAGTGCAACAGCTTCCCCTAGATAGCACAGCCATAGCTCTTACTTGGAGGAAGCATTTCCTGCCATAAAAGGAAGCACTCCTACCTGCCAAGCACTTTTCACCTAGACGCAGACTGTGGCATGATGTCGCTTCCCTCGTCTCTTCAACATGATGCAACCCCTGGACGACAGTCCAGCCTGGCCCACCAGAGGCTGCCTCCTCCAACAAGGCCACCAGCCACATCTGCACTGTCTTTGTCATTTACTCTGGGACAATTCACTGTGTTAAAGTCTGAAGACCTTGTTGTTTCTGGGTTTTTTTTTTTTTCTTTAATTCCTCTTGACGTTTTAAATTTTTAATTTAATTTCTTTTTCTTTCCTGACATTCTTCCCTTTAACCTCTCCATTTTTTCTCTTTCAGTCCTTGTTTCTTCAATATCCTCAGTATACTCTATTTGATGGCCTTATTATAAAAATTACTTCTTAGTCCTTGAAACAACCATGGTACACCCAGCCAAACTCCACATACTCGAGCTCTACACCCACTCAAAAGTCTGTAAAACTGCTTTGCAGCTGCAAACTTTCCTCCTTTAACCCCAATGCATGTACACCATGAGGCGAGGGGAGGAAGCCTCCTCACCCCTCTCAGTCCTTGCTTTAGCTCTGAGGACAACAGTCCAATGTATTCCTGGCCTCCCATGTTATCATGCCTGATTGTTCAGAGCACAGACTTCAGGGTCAAATTAAACCACACTGAAACTCAGCAAGTCAAATAATTTCCTGGGCCTGTTTCTTCTTTTGTATAATAGGGACAATTATAACTGCCTGGTAAAGACTAAGTACAATCATGACTGGGAAGCAGGAAGTATGGTTCTAACAAACGTTGATCCTATAACAGCAGCTAAGGTTTGGTCAACACTGGGGCATACCTGACACTGAGCTAACTAAACATTCAGGCAGCATCATCTTACAGCATCGCTGGGGATATTTCATTACCATTCCCTGTAAACAGAACCAACCAAGGCCATCAGAAATACTCTGATAAAGAGCTTGATGCGAGTCATCATCACAATCACCAACCCCGGGGATTCCCGGGGGATCCCTGGCTCTGTGTCAGGCAGAGTTATAATAGACAAGATGAGTCTCGTACCGGCCACATCTGCAGCCCAGGATCCATGGCTGTTCTAGCTCCTTGTAAGTTTCCTCTATCTGCATCAGTCCGTGGAAACTAGATTTGGGATGTGACAGAGAAGGAACCATCAGCCTCACATTTTCCAGCAAATACATGGCACCACAGAGGAAGGACAGCCAGAACCTGCAGGTCAGCAGGGCAAGGAGAAGCTGTGCATGACTGAGACCCTGCCAGGCTGTGCCCTTGCTTTTGAATATGAAAGCACTTCATCTGTTTGAAACCCACAGATTCAACACAATGTACTTTGAAGACTTCAGCTACACCCAAATACAGACATTTTCAATATCACAGTCAAATGTCTTTGAAATTTTAACCTCTGGTCCACTAAGTCCTACTGTAAATGGGCAATCAGATCTGCAGGTATTAACTAAACTTATGGTTCTATTTATTTTAGTACTCTGGGGAATGAGCAGACAGCAAATAGCAATAAGTACTTCTGAATGTTCTCTTCAGCTTAATTACTGTTCTATAGTTAGTCCATCAAATTGATATACAATCAACAAGGCTATATTTACTCTATTCTGCTCATTTAGAGTGTGAATGTTCAGAGTCTGCCAATGTCTTTCTCTGATATTGTCTGAATCCACCAGACAATCAAAACAGGACAGATCTAAAAGAGGTCATTAACCTATCACAGATCAGTCTGGCAGCGAGGCCTCTTTTCCTCAGTCATAATCTTTCTTTCCTCTTAGACATCTTTGCTCAGCATTGGATGAACTCCACATTAACCATGTTTTCAGGCCCAGCCTGAGCAAAACCAAGAGGGGGCAGAGTTAACAAATATCCTGTGGTTCCCAGGGTTTCCTGTATGCCCAACACAGATAATTAAAAGCATAGATTCCTGAAATCTAAAGGGACATTGGAGGTTATCTAATTCAATGGCCTCATTTTATACCCAATGAAACTGAGACCCGAGAAGCAAAATGGCTTGACTAAGGTCACACAATGTCTGAGTAAGGGAATTTTAGGTGGCAATAAAGAGAATTCCACTCTAGCTAGTTTAATTAAGTAAAGGGAGATTTATTATTGTAAGAGTATAGGAGACTCTCAGAGGATCCAGTTGGAGGCCTGAAGGCAGAAGAAAGTCACCAGCTTCTTCTCTCTGCTCCCTCTGCACATTCACTCCATCTCTATGTTGTGAAACATTTAATTCTTTTCCCTCACAATTTCAGTTTGTATGTCCTGATACCAAAATCAGATCCCACCTGTACATGACTTGCCAGCTTCAATGCCCAACACTTTCTGGGCACAAGTTCTACAAATTATGAGATTGATTAGCTCATTTTGAAGATAGAGTTCAGGCATGATGGTGCAATTAATGGTGGCTAGAAGCACGGACTACTAGATCCATAGTTCTATGGGGATTGGTAGTGATGGGTCCCAAGGAAGGAAAAAGCAGATAGACATTCAAAATAGAGGCAGAACCAACACCAATATCAAGAGTTTTCAACTCTGCCTCCAGGACCCTCTTCATTACCACATATGCCACCGCTTGAATTCAGCCCAGAGATTATCTTGCAGTTGAAAGGAGATAGAATTTGTGACTAGAATTACCAAGGAAGTGGTGATTGCCTAATGTGGCCATACAGTGGCCACATATAAAGCAGGAAGAAACCATTGTACTCCTTCCCTCCCCACCCACAATTACAGCTGAACATAGAGCAAGCATAGTGAGGACTACTAAGAATAATTAAGGCCCGGATACCAGGCTTTCCTCTGCATACTCCATAAAAACAGTCCAGGGATGTTAAGAGGACTCTTCCTAGTATGAAGATCCAAGTGATAAGCAGAATTCTATAATATCACCTTACTCTAGAAGAATCTGATACTCGCAACATCTAATGTCTCAACTTCTTCAACTGTGATTACTGTTTGGAAAGGGGCAAATGATGTTATTTTAGAATCAGGTGCTGTTCTTTATTTTCTCCCTTGTGTTAAATGATCTTCTACTTAGTGAATGAGACCAGATACAACACTTTCATTCATATTTTCTCTTTCCTGAACTGCCTGTTTCTTTCTAGTTTCTATTTTACTGGTGAAATAAGACAGAACTTAAATGAACCCCTGAAGGTAATAAAGGCAAAAGTATCATAAATATCCAGTGACAGTTTGACTCACTGTCTTTAAGAGGAAAAGCACACAAGTGGAAAGAGGCTGAACTAGATGGTGAGGATCTCAGGGACTCTGAGCTCCAGTTCTCAGTGTGGGAAAATCAGCTGGGTGACAAGGCAGAGTCTTTGGTCCTGAGTGTATACTGTGCAGTAGGTGGTCCTTCAACCTCTTTTCAGCAATGCCTAGCTGTACCCTCATGAGCTGGGTCACCCTTGACAGTCATATTTGTCCTCTGTGTAGCTGAGAGGGCCTAGACCAGAAAGGAGATACCTTTTCAACTCTTGACTGTAGGATCACGTGACTTCTGTGAGCCAATCACCTTCTGTTCTTCCTTCCCTGTTGGGAAACAGGGAATTTGGACCAGAAGTTTCCCAAGTTTAGAGGTTCCTTTGAAAAGCCTGATGCTCACCATGGATATTCTACCTTAAGAAATTCATAACCACTTTAAGTGTCATGTGCAAATTTTAAGACATTTATTTCACTGCATAAAGCCAACCCTGGGAATTGGTATTCATTCAAAAGCCCCAAGCTGTCTCTTGAACTAGTGATTTCCAGCACTAAAAGCCTATGAATACCAATTATCTCTGTGGCATTGAAAAACTTCAGCACTTCGCAGAACAGAGAGATCAACCCTACCCTTTCCTTTCATAAGAAATGAAGAAACTGAGGTCCAGGGAGCGTGAACTAGCTCTCTGTGATCATAGGGTCTTTGGGGCTGTTATAAGAATTGTGTCGTCCGGCCTCATCACAAGGTGCTGCACAGCCTGCCTGGTTGAGGCTCACTGACCAACGACTCAGTTGTCAGCGGTTTTCTACTCACCAGGTATTTATTGCTATGTTCTCTTGACTTAAGAAAGCTAATGGAACATTGTGTTAGAGACCCAACAAACCAATGAGAGAGCCAGGATGCCGTATTCGAAGGTATCTGTGGCAATATCAGCCAGCGCTGGAAGACAGTGGGCGATACTTGGAACTAGCTGAAAAGACTGCTCTCCAGCAAATGTGGTTTCAGTTCAAAAGCAGAAGAAAGTGACACTTGTGTGTGATGGGAGCCAATCCCAGAAAAGAAAATGTGCATCCTCTCTTGTTAGTGAGATCTCTAGCTTGAGAAAATGACAGAAAGTTCATTGACGCCCTGCCTTACCTGAGCCTCAGGCTTTCTGATAACAGTACTCTACAGTCATGTCACATTCCATAAATCACATGCATGGAAGAAGGTTGGAAGCATTTTCTCAAGTTTGTACAAAACCCAGATTTTTTTCCCCCTTTTTTTGCCATTCTTGATGAGCAGTAAGTGTCTGGGTGGGTGGATTGAGTGACACGTTAGTGAGAAAATTCCCTCCCCTTGCAGAGCTCATGAAAAAAAAGGAGTCAGAGAGGTATCATTTGAGAAAGTGACAGCTCGATCATGTACCAGCGCCGCTGATGAAAAGGGCTTAAATCTATCAGAATCCTGAATTCAGAACAGCACTAGTACAGAGGGAAGTGCACCGAGCTCCACTAACCTTTGTCAGCACTGTGTTTTCATTCCAGGCAAATCCCCAGAGACATGTCTGACTGCTCCCTCCTCTATTTCAACATTCTGCAGCCAAAAGGGAGACCCCAGCAGTCAGTATCCTTCACCTCCCATTTGTTCCCCCAGAAGTCGGCCTTTTCCTCAGCCTCCCCATTCTGGCTACAGTGGGCTCTCAATTATCTCCTCTACCTGCCACGTTTGCAAGCAAAGTACATGCTTTGCCAGAAATCTAGTCTGAGGACATGCTGTGGTGGCAGAGCCATGACATGAGAACAGATGGAAAACTTCTCAGGGACAAAATGTGCATGCACACACAGACATGAATTCTGGCTTTGAAGTGGATATTCACGCTGCAGCTTTCAAGTCTTCGGAAAAGCCCCAAACTCCATTCTGACCTACTTAGGCAGTGTTCTTATTTATGTCTCGGATGAAGAAGTTGTATATTTAGCAAATGAGAGCTGCTGTGCCTTTCCCATACCCGTTGCTTTGTGTTTAGAGAGCTGAGCAAATTTTGCTGTTTAATTTTTCCCTGGAATGTCTTCATAAGAGTGGATATGTAAGTTGAACACAGTTAAAAATCCATGAGCTCCAGGAATTCTGTACAAATTCATCCAGATTCTTGTGCGTGGGTGAATCGGGCTTCAAAAGAAAATGATGAGACTGCAATTGATCCATGTCTGTTCGTCTCCTCTTAGCTGGCAAACAGGCTGGCGAGCTGTCTGTTGCTAATGCTGCAGCTCAGATTTACGGAGGTCCCACCATACAAACAGTGTAAATTTTAGCTAGGAAGGTATACGTGAGCAGAGCAACCTACAGAACTGAAGCTTTTATCTAACTGACTCAAGCCAAAATACACATTAGTTTCAACTCTCTGGGTTTTCAGGAGAAAGCTTTTTTAACCTTCACGATTGGGATAATTACTTCAACTCTTACCCTTTGTCCATGAAATGAAAACCATGAAGTGTTAAGCCCTTGTAACAATCGCTTCACATGTGTTTTTTGAAATAGAAGATACAGAAATAGTGTGTGCACTACATACAGGTAAAGAGCTCATCTTTGGAAAAAAATGTGGATTTTAATACTTGATTCATAGGAATTCTGAAAAGAGAAACAGTTCTTTAGTAAAAGCAGTGACATGGGATGTCATACCATTTAGCAGTGAGATTCAGATCCCCTTGGACTTTGATGCAAACAGAAAAGGCCAACTTTAGGGAATGCAGCCCCCAGTGCTTCCATGCATGCTACACTAATGCTAGCCAGGGCCAGGGCTTCAGTGTTTTCTATGCAAATATTCTTGTTGATAATGTCACTCAATCTGCTTGAATAGGGAGAGTTGAATATAAAGTATGCAAAAGTTTCTTAAACAATGACATAGGATATCTCTATTTACATACTTTCTCCTCCAATCCTCATAACAAATTTACATCCAACATTTAACAGCATAATTTTCCTAATCCAGCTCTGAGTCTATCCGTTAAATAAATATGTGCAGAGGCTGTGGGGCAGGCTCACGGTGGCATCTTCCAGGACTTACATTCCCCGGAGCTCCTGCACATGGCAAGTTGGCACCATCTTCATTCTTGTGGTCAATGACCCCATCACTGTGCCACAAAGATAATCAACAATGACCTCACCTGAAAGTGTGATTCTGGTCTGCTCACCTCCCCCTACCCCTCACTCCTTCCTGGGATTCTGTTTCACTCTCCTTGAGGGAAAACAGAAGTTCCATTTCCCAGTGAAACTGTTGGGCTCACATCTGCCACAAGAGCATCCCCTCAGCCTACTTATCCCAGACAAGTAGGTGAAAACAAACACACACAACCAGAGGGCAGCCAGTTGGCTCCAGCTAAACTGCATCAGAGCTAGTACCCTGATCTTTGGACTTTCTAGCTTGCAAAATTAAAAAAAATACATATCTGTTGTTTAAGCAGCCCAGCCTGTGCTATTTTACCATGGTGACCTTAGCAACAAATACCTGCTCAGTTCTTCCATCTGCCTTAGCCACGCATTCCTTTTCTCAGTTAGTCTCAACATTCTCTCATCTAAATCCCAGGTCTAAGCTCTTTTCCTTGTTCAACCAATACAAATATTCTGAGGTGCACTGAACTCAAAGACTGGGGATACCTACTGTGTGTTTCATGTATGGGGCCAAGCCTCCTAAGATCTCGCACCCTCTAGTTAAACAATCACTCTCAGCCTCCCTGAGAGGTGCCGAGGTCCTACTAACGCCAGCCATGATACTGTGTTCAGAGAGCAAGGTAAATGAAATACAGATATGTTGGCTTCTGCTCCATTAGGAAAGGGAAAAATCAATGTTGGCCAAATGTAGAAGGACAAAATCAATAGCGAAGAAATTTTATTTTCAACCTTCTAAGGGAGTATTACAAAGAAGAAAGAGTGAAAATTATTATTATTTATTGATGTATATAGCAGCTTCTGAAAGCCTCGAAATGTTTTATAGAATTACAAACTGCCTTCGTCCTTTTCTGTGTGTGGATTGCTTTGTCCCTTTGGTCCACCTGTGAGGTTCTAGGGCAACATGACACCACAGCTTTTGGGTGGTTATTTAAAATTGGCATCTTATTTATTTGTTAAAAACAGAGAAGAGTCATTCTCAGGGCAATGGGGTCAGCCTGCACTAATCTTGCAGGAAGTTCCTGAGGAAGAGCCTCCTCTCCAGATTTTAGATGTATCATAATATATGTTATTTGGCAGAAAGAAGAGAAAAACCTCCCTCCACCCTTCTCCAATGTTCCTCAGTTGGAACAGGCAGTGTATTTGGGAAGAATCAGCCACCTGCTGCCAACATCTTAATGCAGTTCCTGGCAGAGGAGTTTTGATAGATGGCTTCAAAGCCATGAGTGTAAACTACTGAACAAAACTTTCCAGAAGATGAAACGTCAAAGCAGAGAGCTGCAGGATGTGGGGCCTCTGGAGGTTGCAGCTGCCTGAAAAATCCACAAAAGGAATAGTCACAGCAAAGTCCTACAAGGGCAGAGTGATTTAAACTTATGTGTCTACTCTCACTTATTTTCTCTCTCTCCCTCCCTCCTTCCCTCCCTCCCTTCCGTCTCTCTCTCTTTCTCTCTCTCTCTCGCTTTATCTCTCTCTATATATATATATATATGTATACACACACACACACACACACACACACACACACACACATATATATATATATATATATATATATATATATATATATATATATATACCCTCATTTGAATTTTGCAACAGTTCTTTGAGAGAGGACAGAAATTATTCACTTCATTTTACAGAGTGATAAATTGTAAAAGAAACCCCAAATCATCCAGCTATTTATTGGATCTAAGAATGGATCCTGGCCTTCAGGACTCAGAGTCAGAAGGAAAAGAAGATAACAAGTAGCCCAAATTTCAGCTCTTCACAGGAATCACTTTGCTAAGAAGCAGGCAAATGTAGAGATGACAAGTTCATCTTTTCATAGGAATTGCATCTACTTTTCAGTTATTATTTTATCTAGTACTTAATATAACACAAAAATACTTCCAGATACAGTCCTCTGCCTTGTTCACATTTTTCAATCTATGACTATCCAATTTGTCTCATTGCTATGTGAGAAACCTGTAAATTGGAAAGATTATTAAGTACACAACACTGTCTGAACTTTGACCAACATTTTCAGTTCCTTCAAGAATTGTTCTTATAATGTGGCTTATAGATATTTCCCACTCTTTCTTTGGACAGTTCCAATTTGTCTTTATTACCTATTAAAATACTGTGTTAAGAATTCAAACAGTATTCCAAATTTCATCTGGCAGTGCAAGACAAAAAAGAACACTTTCTCTAATTTTTTGGACAGTAGCAGACCCGCTTTGAAGGGACTCTTCAATCACACCATTGGCTTCAAGTGATCTGCTAAAAATCCAAGATCTTTTCCTGAGAATTATCATCCCACCTCACAGTTGCCTTCTGAATCTCATTGAGGCTTAGTGTTTAGATGTGTGAAGTTCACTTGGTTTCCCCATTCCCACTAGTTCAGTCTATTTAATTTCGTGACTCCTGGTTCTGTTTTAGTATCCTCTCTTCACATCATGCAAATGCTGTTATTTTTCCTCCACAGACTTGTGGATGAGACCTTCTGTATCTTCAAATTATTAATAAATCATCTTAATAAAGTAATCCCACAGTAGAAACCTTTGACAGGCATTGGATCATGTCCTGATGGTTAACATTTGCTCAAGAATCTACATTCTGGTAATAAATTTACCCAAACACTATTTAGTTTACATATTTTTTGCCAGGCACTAGCCTAGAGTCAGCCACAGGTAATAGCTACTTGAAAAATATGAAGCAAAGTATGCAAAAATCTCTCTAGATTCACCATCTTGCTGTCCCTTTTGCTTTTCATCCATAGCTTCACAGGTTGAGTCCCAGAAGCTAATGTGTTAAAAATGGAGTCCACTAAGTGACTGCTATAGTTTATATTTAACATGTTTCCCCAAAAGATTCATGTTCACAGGTGCAGCCCAGAAGTGACTAAAATCACTCAGAGGCATGAGCTAAGAGGATGCATTTTAGTCCCCAGCTCCTCCTTTCTACTCTGCCTTCTGGCTGCCATGGCATGAGCAGTGCTCCACCTTTATAGCCTTCTCCCATGCTATATCTATGTAAGAGCTAGCTCACTGGGGACTGAATCCACTTACACTACGAGTAAATATCATCTTCTCCTCTTTGAAGCTGTGAGTGTGAAGTCTTCTGTCCCAGAGACAGAAAATAAACTCGTACAAAAAACTGATACTGAGAACAGAGTCATCACTATGACTGTACCTGGACCATGTGACTGAAGAGCCTCTGGAACTGGTTTTTAGAGTTTGGAAAGACTTAGAGATACAGAATACAGAAGCTCTAGAATTCTGTAATCAGTCTGAAAAATGATTCTAGTCAGAACTCAGTAGCCCAGAAAGCTGATAGGAATACTGATAGGAATCCAGTAAATACCAGTGTGTGGATGTTCAGTTGGGAACAAGGGTCCCATTGGTAATTTTACTACAGCTCATATTTGTTACACCCTGGCAAAAATTTTGCCTACCTTTTACCTAAGTTTTGAGACTTTATAGAAGACTGAATTGAAGGGCAGTAGACCGTTTCATCTGGTAGAGGAAATTTCAAGACGGCCCAACATTTACACTGCAGTATAGGTACTTCTGGCTCCTCTTAGCCTCAGGTCTACAGTGAGATTTTTGAGGAGAAGAAAAAAAGAAAAGCTAAATATTTGAAAGAAATGTAGCCTGTCCAGAAAGGAAGCTCTGGAGCTCAAGGGTGTTAAAGGGTAAACTCTTATAAAGGATTTTCCTTTGAAAAGAAAGCTCCCAGAACACCCTGCTCTTTCAGCCCTCCCCAGGAAAAGGTATGTCTGAATTTAGCATCCAAGCATTCAGTGGTCTCCACAGCCATGGTCCAAAGAGGTCTAGTTACTGCTCAAAGTGGCAGCAGACCTTATCATCCAGGTAGTGCTTGTTTTTCAGGCATAAAGAATACAAGAATTGTGGGGCCGTGAAATCTTCCATCCAGATTTCAAAGACTTAAAGACCAAAAATTGGGTCTCTGAGAGGGAAATGCATGAAACTGTGAAAGTAAAACCAAAATTGTGTTGGGAACCCCTAGAAGTTGATGCCAATACTGTGCAATGTCTACTGAGGCAAACCATGGGCAGCAACTACAGCCAGCCCAATCGAGAGGCCATGCTGACTACAACTGGCAAGGCTATGAGGGCAAGGCTGCTTAAGCCCACTGGAGCTCACAGCTCTCTACCTCCTGACCCAGGTGCTGGATACAGTCGCTTGAGTTAATGTTTTCCTGTTGGTATTTAGTCTTGCTTTTATCTAATTCCTTTTATCCTCCCTTTTGGAATGGCAATATTTAACTTGTACCTCTGTATATTGGAAGTAGTTAGTTCTACTTTTTATTTTTATAAAGGTTCACAGTTAAGAGTTTGCCTTGAGTCTCTGAGGAGACTTTGGACTCTGACTTTTCAGCAATCCCAGAACCAGCAACTCTTAGTGAAACACTAAGTGCATTTTGCATAATGGAGTGAACATGAACCTTACAGGGTCCAGGGATGTAATGTTACGGTTTATAATTGAAACATTTCTTAAGTCTCATGGTTGGAGACGATGCCTGGTTGGGAGTAGGAGGTGATGGGGGATATAATCTGGAAGGATATGTTCTTGTCCCTGTTTACTCCTTATCCAGTTTCCCACCTGCCATAGGTTAAACAGCTTCCCTCCACCATGCTTTTTCCTCATGCCATTTCTGTATAAAACCAGACAACCAAAGACAAAATCCACCAAAACTGTAACCAAGAGTAAACCTCCCCTCCTTTAAGTTGCATGTGTCACCCTTCTGTAAATACCATATCATTTCTCCAGTGTGAGAAACTGAAGGTGTAAATTAAGTCCTAAATGTATAATATGTATTGTGAATGACTAAGTAAATGTTCAAAGGGGAAGAGGAACTGAAGGTGAGGGTGGGGCAAAGCAAAGAAGGGAAAGAAAATATTTGATAATAAAAAAGGAAAAAATAGTGGGGTGGAGGGGCTGGAGGGAAAGAAAGGCAATGGGAAAAAATAAGAATCAAGATATATCATGTACAGGTATAAATTCTCAATGATGAATGTGAAAATAATGTACCAACACATTCAATCATTTTTTTTAAGTTGCATATGTCAAATATTTGTTACAAGAATGGAAAAGTGACTAGGACAGTGGTACTATGAGAACATGGCAGAGGCATAAAGAGATGGAACTTAGTGGGAAACCTTTAGGTCACTGGAGGTTCCCCTTACAGTGGACAGTGCCCACTCTAATTCCTACCTGATGTGCATTCATTTACCAGCCATGAAATAAGCAGTTTTGCTCTACCAAGAACTCCTATCATGACGTGCTGTCTCGGGATAGGCATAAAAGCAAAGGGCCAATAAATCATAGGCTGGAAGTTCCAAAACTATGAGCCAAAATAAACCTCTTTTTGTTGTAAGTTGATTACATCTGGCAATTTTTATGATGATGCAAAGCTGACTACACAGGGCCTCACTTGCCACTTTACCTTCTGCTAAAGCCTGATCACTTCTCTGTTCCTATAATCAGCTTTCCTGTCCTTGGAACCTTGAAACTTTCCCAGTGTAGATTTCAGCTTCTACTTGGAAGTCCTTTTTAAAACCAGCTGGCTTCATTCCATTATTCTCTTTGCCTTTTGTATGTCCTTTGCCCATGAGGCTACTCCACCATTTCAAAAAGTTTCATTTTGCTTACCTGAATATTTTTAAAACTTTGTCAAAATTCTTAATAAGATTTTGACATACCACATAACAGCATCTATTCATCTATTCAGTTTAATTACTGGATCAGGAAGAAATATTGACCTCGCATGAATTGCCGGATTACATCTTCCACATGCAGAGTAAATCCATGGATGGGCTTTGCTCTTGCTTCTTCTGAAAATTACCCATCATTTTCACACACCATCTGCATGACTTTCATAATGGGATCCATGCTCAGCCTCCACTGATTGGCCTGGGTGATCAGCTAACCCAAGATGAGCCAATCACATTTCTACAGGGACTAATGATGAAACTAAGCAGAGGAGCTAATAGTTATGTGATGGGCCCCAAGCAGTGATGCTTGGAAACTCTTCTGCCATGTTTACCACCACGTGGGCCAGAAAGGGGCCCCTAGCTATAAAGAAAGAGACAGAAGAAAGAAAGGGAGAGAGCAGCACAAAGCCACCAAACCGAACAAATCCTAACTACTCAGTTCCTTGGTCTCTGCTTTGCCTGAAATGAGCCACACTTTTCTCACTACCTCCCCACAAGTCACCCAAAATCGCTAAAACAAAGCCTTCCTTAAATTTAAGCTCGTTTGAGTTGCTTCTTTCACCATGAGAGTCCCAAATGACATAATGACAAGCAAAGGCCCCATCCTCACAGCAACACAGCTTTCCAGCCACTCAGGTCTGCATCAAGAATCATTCAAACACACATGATCCCTCCCACCCAGGAAAAGGGAAAGATAAAGATGTAAATATATTCACTTTTACTTCTCCACCTGAGATGAGTTGAGCCCATGATAATAAAAAATAAGCAAAACTTTACAGTTGTTACTTTTCTCAAGCAGTGTAGCAACAACCATCACAATTCTTTTTCCATCACTCTGTTTCAAAGTCTTTCTTTTCCTTTTTCTTTCTTAATGGTCTCTTATTCATAGCAGAGGAAAGTCCCTCTGCCAGGCCACAGTCCAAATCATGGATTGTTCCAAGCCAGAGGGAGGGAAGGATAGCTGAATGTTGGCTTAGTTTGGTTGCTTCAAGTTGAACAGTGATGGGGATTTCCAGCTGAATAGCCCCTCTGAACAGAACACAAATGTTTATGACCCGCCTGTTCACAGCTCAAGCAGTTCCCTGGTAAACACCTGAGACAGTCACTTTTTTATTACACTTCCTGATTAAATCAAAACAGTTTGTAAAAGGGAGGTAAGGAGAAAAAATTGAATGAACTCTCCATAGTCCTAGACTCAGTCAAATAAACACAGACACAGCAGATAAATATAGAAAAACTACCCACTCAAGGTCAACAAAATGTATCACAAGTCTGCTCCAGAAACCTGCCTGTCACATGGGAGTCACTGGCCTTCCTGTGAGGAGGAGACCCTCTGATCAGAGGACTTAGCATTGCTAAGCAACGTGAGCACAATGATCGTCAGACTTAAGGGCTATGGTAATGTTCCCTGTGATTTTCTTGAGACCCTGCCAGAAGAGACCACAGGGTTTGGATTTCAAGTCACTAGAACAGATGTATATTGTAAATTCTTTAGGGTCATGATCCCCATTTGGTTTATTATTTTTCCCTGTAGTCTCTCCTATAATGAGGACCAGCTAAATAATTTGCAGGATCTACTGCCGAATTAAAACACAGACATTAACAGCAGGGTATCACACTGAGCACACATCTCTGTTTGGCTACACAGGTCACCCACCCAGGAAGCCAGCCCTGTCCTGAACAGCCTGGCCAGAATTTGTGGGAAATAAAGACTATTAAATCAATAACTTTTTAAAAAGCAGGACCAGAGTCAGAGGAGGATCAGAGGGAGAAAGTTTGCTCCCATTTCAAGCAAGGCATCCACTTTCATCTTCCTTGGGATTATTCTAAGAACCTTTGTAAGAAAAAGTTCCCACTGTGATACGTAACTTGGAAAATGCTGCTATATGGGAATGGTTTTATCGAATTTAGTTGTCACTCATAACTAGATTCTTACTAAATCAGTTTGGGAATGGATCAAGACAGTATCATAGGAAAAATCATAACAGCATGTGAAACTGAATCTCTTCTGCAGTGTGCTGTTCACTATAAATAACCCTCAAGGTCACAAGTGGCTTTATCCCCTCCCCTGTGCTAAACCACCTTTTATCAATGTGGCATCATGCCACTTCCCTAATTTTGTCCTTAACATTTTCATGTCTTACTCCAAGCCCCATTCCCTACTATTAGCACCTAAGATCACAGTCTGTCATGTATAGGAGCCTCAAGAAAGTCCCCCGTCCTTAAAGAAGTGGTCACTCACTGGGTACTTGCAGTAGTAACCTTGGTCTGCTCCTTAAAAGCAAAGGAAAGGGATGCTTAGCAAGCATTTTCTGAGAAATGAGTGTAAATTGCAGGAAACACTGTATAAATTATAGAAACTGCCTAATCTAATTAGCCACACAGGAAATGTAATGGGCCTGGAAAACAAAAGCACAATTTATGAGGAAATATCAAGTGGAATAATGTAAATAATGGGGTTTTCACTGTGGATTCTGGTTACTTATGGAAAGAAGATAGTCATTAGGCAAGGAAGTGCTTATCGAAATCCAGAAAGACTCTCTAAAGACTCAGCTTTTGAATGTCATACAACCTTCAGGAAAAATCCTTAGTACAATTTTCTTGCATAAGATCCATAATGGGCTGAGCTGAGCTTCTCATTCCTGTTTTGCCAGCTATGCCTATGAAAGATGGTTAAGCTTTCAGTCAGAGTGTCTGGGGGAGGCTGTCTGGGCTGTGCTTCCCTGAGATGGTGAATTTTCCATCCATTTTTGGATCACACTTCTCAGTGTTTCCTTCTGCAGTGGCCACATGTTGGCAATGCCGACTTTAATATCATTTATCTGAATGAAAATTATTATTGGTATACTTCATACTTCTCCACTTATTAATTGAGCCAACTTCCTTTCCAGCTTCCGTTTTTCTATCTGTTGGAGCAGTTGGTCTCTCGGCAGACAAAAATGCATGTGTATATCTGCTACACCCAGTGATTCATTACATAATGGTAACATAGAACAAACCTCTAAATCATGACTAACAACATAAGCTTTAACTGAAGCTCATTCTCATCTATAGATCTTTTTTATTAATTATGACTCTTAAATATATTTATGGTGTATAATGTGATAATTCAATACATGCCTACAATGTGTAATGATCAACTTATGTTTAGCGTTTCCAGCTCCTTAATTATGCATTTGTGGGATGGGATATAGGGAGGGAGGATAAAGGTTAATGTGGCAAGAACAGCTTTAACTTGTATTTGTCAGTGTGCACTGTTTACTGTAAGCACTTGATGACTACTTATCCTGATTACCTTAACCCTACCCATGTATACATCAAAGGAGTTGACTAAGGCAGCCCAGAAAAACAATGAGGGTCAAATACAATCGTCCTCAATGTCCTGCATCCTGAGTTCTCTAAATCCAGCATCTGGACAACCACAGCAAACTGAACAGACTAAAACAATGGAGCAAAAAGCAATTTGAACAACAAAAATGTTTTGTGTCTCTACTTAGCTTCACTTCTGTCCAGTGGACAGCAATTCTGCTAACCTATGCTGCCATAGGGAGGGAAGTTCCCTCTTTCCTCAAGCTTCCTGTCTCACTGGGTGGGCCCTTCAGTCTGGGGACTCCACACACAGCGGGGCTGGCCCCAGGGCTCTCTCCACCTTGCTGCCTCCTCCTTCCTCCCTGGGGGTAGAGATGCACAGCCACCCATCTGCGCTGCAACAGAGCAGCTTCTGCCGGCCTTGCTCCCAGTTTCTCTGGACAACTGAGGGTCTGGGAAAATAAACCTGCCTCCCTTGAATATTCTTGATCACCTAAAATTAGTATGTCTTCCTGATCAACAACTCAAACTAAGCACATGGGAAAGAATATTCTAGTTTTGTTTTATTCCTCATTCAACAAATGGTCAAAGGTTGAAAATTCAGTTCCCAGACTTTTCTGGTCTTACTCATTGGTTTTTTATGATGCTGATAGCAAGGGGAGATTAGCTTCTTGGTACTAGTATTTTAAAGGTTGAAGTAGTGACACATTCCTATACAAAGAAAGAAAAAAGTATCCTCTTCCTTATTCTTATTTCTGGCCACCACAGATATCCTTCTTTATAATTACTTGGCCTATTGCTATTTTGACCATCATTTTCACTATTCACTATTATGGGTATTTAGAGGCTCATAAAAACGTGGGCTTCCTCAATGCTGAAACAGCACGAGAGATAAATCAGAGCATTGGCTGCCTGAGCGAAACCTGACTGGGAACAGCTGGATTGCTCTCTTGACTAAATATTTACAAAAGGCATGATTATATCACTGAGTGACACTGTGTGAATATAACAATTTGTCAATCATCTTGTTTAACACCAATCCCCACAGGAAAGGATGGATTCCCACATAACAATAAGAATCTACTAGATGCTAATTAATTTACTTATTTTCACTTAAGATTATTTCAGACACGTTCATCCTTAAGTTTTTATAAAAGCACATTTCACACAGAGACCAAACAAGTGGTTATAGGCCAAAGAGGGGGAAGTGGAAGAGCAAAGTTACCCATCAACCTCAGCTCCTCCTCAGTCTTTCGGGGTCAGAGGAGCGGATGTGTGCAGGCACATCCTCGGCATCCAATTGCAGACAATGATGCTAATTCTGGAAACCAGAAGAAAAATGAAGATAGAGGCCAGTAGCTTTTAAATCTGAACACAGAAATGATGTGTAGCTATGATTTGCCCCACATCCAGACACTACAAGGCATCCTGGTGAAATAAGGCTCCTGTCCTACAGTGCCCTTGGCTTCCCCAGGTTAAGGGGGACTCAGAGGGACTCTGCTGACCACGCAGCATCACCAGAACATAGCCAGAAACATCAACAAAGCCAGGAGGAGGGGTGTTATGGAGAGGCGGCTGGGCTTTCCAGAAACTTTACAGAGAGCAAGGCTTGTGAATAGCAAAAACAAGTTACATGGATGACACTAACAAAACTAATGATAAGCTCACTTATAAGGTGTCACTGCAACCCAAAACACAAGTGGAAGTGCTGAAGATCTAAAGATATCAGATGTTGAAGAGGAAGGAACATGGATAGTGTGGGCAGCCTGTAAGGAGAAGGCCACATTTGACCCCAGTGTTCCCCAGCCAGTGTGGTGGGTGAATCTGAGAGAGCTGCTGTATAGAGAAGGGTTTTTTCACCAACAGTGGGCAAGAAAGAGAGGTCTGTGACAAGTTCTGAAGGGACTCACATCACCTCAGCTTCTCTGAATCTCCAAACTGCATGGTGGAGTTCTCTCTTGGAGGCAGCACTGAGGAATGCAACTGAAATTGAGCAGGAAGGGACAACAAAGGCAAAGGGAAGAAAAGGTTCAGATAAAATGGGACAGGGAAGAGGGGAAACAGAGTCAAGAAAGCAAGTTGCCGTTTTTTTGACCCTCTACAAAAGCAACATAAAGGCTGAGGGTTGCCACTAACTAATGACATTTGGTAAACTCAACCTCTTCCCAAAAACTTGTGTAAACTAAATTTCCATGAAAATATGCACTAGAAAAATATAATAGTCAATTTCCATTCAAAGTGACTATAAGAAAAGAATAAATATTATAATGGTATTCCTGCAGAGGATGAAAGCATGCCAGAAAGACATTTTAAAAATCAAAATAATGATAAAATCTTTCAAAACAAGGTAAAGACAGACATTCAAAAAATTATATAAAGTATATAAGAGCAATATAAATCAGAATGAGAAACTAAGAAATGGAAGGAAACATTACATATAGGAGAGAAATACTTCTAGAAATAAAACTAAACTATAAGGAATACAAGAGAAAACAGACACGATGGATAGCGCCTCTTAAAGGGAGAAAGGAGGGAGGTTTTTAAAAGTTTGTGAGTATCCCAGGGATGCAAGGATGGTTCAACATACGTAAATCAATCAATGTTATACACTATATTAACAGGCTTAAGGACAAAAAACATATGGTCATCTCAATTGATGCAGAAAAAGCGTTTGACAAAGTACAACACCCATTTATGTTCAAAACTCTACAGAAGATCGGAATAGATGGTCTCTATCTCAAACTAATAAAAGCTATCTATGAGAAACCTTCAGCCAGTATCATACTAAATGGTCAAAAATTGAAACCTTTCACACTAAGATCAGGAACAAGACAAG
>PVIR01025062.1:0-25266 GCA_004026965.1 Petromus typicus | reverse complement strand
TGAGCTTACTGGGCAACTTAGCTACTTAGCAAGATAGTATCTCAAAATAAAAAATAAAAAACGATTGGGGGATAGTTCAGTGTGAAGGCCCTGGGTTCAATCCCCAGTACTAAAAAATAAAGGCAATAAGGGTGAAGAAACCTGAGAAAGAGGACAAAAAGCTCTCTTCCACCAGGAGTCTTCCAGAAGGGAAGCTAGGGGTCCTTCCCATGGCCTCATGTGCCAGGCACACTGGTGTAGACAGGTTTACAGTTCAAAGGAAAGGCTTTGTCTTTTTTACTTTGAGGGGGGCCAATTGCCAGGAGAGGAGAGTCTAACACGGGGCAGTGTCTGGGTTTTCTGGAAGCAGAGACAGGCAGAAGAGGGCTTCTGCTCCCACCGCAGCCCCTCACAGAAGGAGCAGGGGATGCTGGCCAACCATCTGCACACTGTCTGCTGTCTCATCTGGCTGAGCAGCCAAGCTCCATGTGGCAAAGGGAAAGCTCCTGCCCTGAGCGTGTGAGGAGACGGGGCGGAAGCCAGCCCCACAGGGCAGGAGTCAGTGCTGGCTGCAGCCGGACCACTCTACCCACCACCTCAGAACCCCTCTCCCCAGTACTCCATGAACGTACACTGATAACCCCACAGCGGCTTACCAGACACCGGAAGTAAGAAAACAGGACACTAAGTAAACCTGAGTTTCAGATAAACAACTAATCAGAGTTTGTCCCATTGTGCACGGGGTACACTTATGCTAGAATAAAGCTTGTACATCAAAAGTTCAGTTTAACAGGACCGCCTGTGTTTTCTCTGGCAACCCCAGTTTCACAGAGACACAGCCGCAGGCATGTGCACACACAGTACACACACACACACACACACACACACACACACACACACACACTCTTATGCCTTGGACAGTTCTGCCCCGAAGGAAGCAGAGCCCACAGTGAGGGTGTCCATCCTTCACACTCCCTGTCCTCAGTCCCACGCTCGGCCAGCAGGGCCGACTTGTATCCTGGTTCCGCTGGGGCGGGAGGCCCTGACGAAGCAGGATGCTGACCAGAGCGTTTCCAGCGCAGCCTCTAGGCTCCGACTTGCACCACGGAGCTGAGCCCTGTGGACCGTGGCGGGCAGGCCGGGCAGGGATCTCGGGCTCGAGGCGCATCGTACGGCCCACAGCTGGAGCTGACTAGGAGCCTGTGTCCTTCCTCTGCCTGCACCACCTCCACCCCAGTGTCTTTCCCTATTGTCTCAACAGCCAACAAACCCAGCAGACACTGTGGGCAGCACTGGGCTTGGCACCTAAGACTCATCCCCGGTGAAGCCACTGTGCAGCCCTTCAAATGTCACGCAGCCCTGCCCAGCACCTGCCCTGTGTAAAATTGCTCCGCACCTCACACCATCAAACCCAGACAGCGCAGTCTGTCCCCCAAGACTGAGGGCCCACGAGCACAGGCTAGCACAAGTGGCTAGGCCCCAGGCGACACCAGGGTACAGGCTGGCCACAGCCACTGCAGAGGAATGTGATGCCATGGTGATCTTTGGGAACCTGGGTGGCTGGGTGGCATTCAACATCAAGATGGTTCCCCTCTTACCTGCAAAGCCCCCTTCTAAGAACATCTGCCTAGGCAGGCGCAGAGCACCAAGTGGCAAGAGCAAAGATATTCACCACTCCACTGAACAGGGGAAAGGCAGCCAGCCAAAGTCCTCCAGGGGTGGGACTGGTAAAGGATGTGGCATCCACACCTCAGCACAACCTCTGCCAGGGGTCACAGTGGAGCCAAGCTCCCCAACAGACCTCAATGAGTGGAAGGAGGCACCTCCAAATTATACATGCAGCTTTATCTCATACTCACTGTCTTAAAGAGGGTAAGAGTAAACTACTCACATGCAAATCTGTGCTCGTGCCCAGAGAGAGAAGCGTAAATGTCTCCACCGCCCCCTATGCCACTTCTGAGAAGCAAATCAAGAGAACTGGCAAATGGGGTGATTTGCTTCCCAACTTACACATCTCTGGATTATTAAAACTGTGAATAAATAAGTGAAAGATAATTTGTTTCCAATAAGCAAAACAAAAGTAGGCATTATGCTTGAACCACACATAGACTGTCATGTGGCCCGGTCCCAAACCTAGGGCAAGGGCAGCAGAAGGCAGAGGCTCAGCCCTGCAGCAGGGCCACACAAGGGGAAGGGGAAAACCAAGGGAAGATGGGCTGGGGCAGCAGGTCCTCCCCGTGCTGCACACTGCAACTCAGCCCACCAGGTGGCCAGGCCACTGGGTCTGCCTCACAGACAGAGCAGCCAGACCAGCCTGAGCAGGGCCCTGCAGGAGGGAGGCCAGGCTGGCCAGTGCACAGTGGGGGTGGCAGGAGGGACAAGGACAGAACCAAGGAAACCAGGCATCTCCTGGGTTTCCCAAAGACCGCCAAGCAGGACGCCACACAACACCCCTGTGGACCTGTTTCTAAGACCCCAGAACACACAGAAAAGAAAAACAGACATTCGGGACACCCTGCCACCCCTGGAGCATGTCTGCTAAGCAGGCCTCTTCCTGCCTGTCTCTGAGGCCGTGTGGTCCTCACCTTGCTCCCAAGCTGGTCCTCTCTCCTTCGTCTTCTCCTGACTCCATTGTCCCTTATGAAAACCTTCCCAGTTCACCCAGGCCCTGATCCCACTGGGATCTCTGAAGGCTGCACAGAGCCTAGAGTCTTTGGAGAAGCAAGATGGGATCTGTGGAGCAGGCAGGATCTGGGAGGACTTTCCAACTGCTCCTGGGGCCAAGCAATGGCAGACCTGGTCCCCAGAGCAGCCCTGTAAACACAGCTCTCTCACCTAAAGAGATCCTGGGAGGTCATCGGTGCTGTCACCTCCATGCTCAGCTGCCTACGACAAGGGATGCGCAGGAAGCTGCATGTTGCTCAGAGAACAAGAAAAGAAAATTAAACACACCATCTGGTTATTAGCAAGAGCTTTTGAGGCAGACATTTAAATATGCATGCCCAGACATTCTAAAACTTCGGGAGAAATGTTAATTTCAATAACCTGAGTTCTTGCGTTTGCAAAAACCCTCCTCCACTTCTCTCCCTTCCTGGTGATCTAGAGGTGCTGTCCCTCACAGCCACAGCACCAGGGGGTGGTCTCACTTCCCCCACACCAAAATCAGACACTCGCCAGATATCTCAGCAGAAACCCTGGTACACACACACACACACACACACACACACACACACTAGACTCCCGCCAAGCCGAGAGTGATGGCTGTGGCCCTTCTCAAAGCTACAGACACTTTCAGGGAAGTTGCTCACACTTCCACAGGACCCTAGGAGTGCAAAGATTTCAGAAGCTGACACTCCAAGGCACAGGGAGGAGATGTGTCCCCTGCAAAGGGCCAGGCGATAAATGCTTTCAGTTCTGCAAGCTAAATGGTCTCTGTCCCAGGACAGACAAAGGAGCCATATATGTGGCCAAGTTTCAAGAAAACTTTATTTATAAACAGGTAGGGGGCCACTCTGGCCTGCAAATACTACAGTCAATCTCCTTTGCTAGAAAGTGATCTCTAGGACAGCAGAAATGGATCTGCACTGCAGGCTAACATGACCCTCACTTGCAGCTCAAATACTTAGAGAAGGAAAGAGACACGTAAGGTCCCCAGGAAGCGAGGGTCTCCTAAGGGTGGCATCATTTGCCCTCATTCTGAGGAGCAGAGGCAGGTCAGAGCTCTCCAAGGCAGGATGCTCTTCCCAGGAGCCTCAGAAGTGAAGCTGAGCATTATGGGGGTGGGGCTTTGAAGCAGCACCCAGCACTATATCTATGGGGGCACTGCACATGGCCCAGGAGGCGCTGGGATACACAGATATAGGGTGGTTTTTTACACCCCCCCGAGCTGGCCTCCATTGAAATTAGGGCAACCATACAGGATGCAGACAATCTGCCTTCAATTGCTGTTGGCTCTGCATCTACAGATTCAACCAACCACAAGTTGAAAAAAATTTTTTTTAAATCACATCTACACTAAACATAAACAGACTTTTCCTTGCTATTAACCGCTAAACAATACGGTAATTAAAATTATTTCCATACCATTCGTACTGCATTTGGTATTATAAGTAACCTAGAGAAGATGAGAAGACAGGAGATGTACCTGGGCCCTATGTGAATACTGTGCCATGTTATAGAAGGGACAGGAGCATCTGAGGGTCTGAATATCAGAGAAGGACCCAAATCTAGTTCTGGGGTCCTACTCAGCCGGACAGAGAGGGTTCTGTCCCCATGGCTAAACCTGGAGGGTATCCTCCAGGTGAAAGAAGCCAGGCATAGGAAGATAAATACTGCAGAACTCACCTATTCATGGAATCAATAAACCAAACCTGTAAAGCCAAGAGGTGACCAGTGGTTACCAGCAGGTAGAGGTAGAGGTAGAGGCTGGGGAGATGTTGGCGAAAGGGTACATTTCAGTTAAACAAGAGGAATGATTTCAAGAGATTTATCAGAGTATACCACAGTAACTATGTTTATTAACCATATTCAATGCACTTGAAAATCAATGAGAGATTCCAAGTGTCCTTACCACAAGTATGTGAGATAATGCATGTTCAGCTATTTTATGTGCAAAATGTACATGTTCCTCCTGTATATGTGTGATTTTGTGTCAACTAAAATAATAATAAATTAGAAGATGTCCTCCCTGAGAAAATTAAGTTATTAAAATAATTACAGAGCCAGGCATGGTGAGTGCCTGTAATCCCAACACTTGGGAGGCTGAAGCAGGAGAATCTCAAGGAGTTCAAGACTAGCCTGGCTCCATAGGAAGACCCTGTCTGGATAAGAAAAAATAAAAATAACAATGTAAGATTTGGTTATTTCAACTAAAACATTAACATACATTATTTCCTTTTTTTTTTTTTTCGATATCAGGGTTCAAACTTGGGCCCTTGCACTTGCAAGGCAGGTGCCAGAACCACTGAGCTACATCCTCAGTCCTAACATGTACTATTTCTTTTTTTTTTTTTTTTTAGACAGAGTCTCACTTTGTAGTGCAGGCTGGCCCTGAGCTCAGCCTCAAACTGACAACACAGCAATCCTCCTGCCTCTGCCTCCCGAGTGCTGGGATTACAGGCGTGAGGCACCTTGCCTGGCACTGTGGTATATGGTACTGGTTGCTGCTGGGGTGAGTCTCCACGCCCAGTATGGTATGTGGTTACCGGGGATCGAACCCAGGCCCTTGTGCTTGCAAGACAGGCTCCAGAACCACTGAACTACATCCCCACCCCTAACATGTATTATTTCTATAAATAGAGACTGTCTCTGTGTATTTTGGCCAGCATGATTTCCTCTCCTATCCCTGATTAATCGCACAGTTCATATGGCTTACTTCAAAACTTCATAATTATCTGCTTCAATTCCATTTTTATAAAGTGATCAAATCATTATTGATTTTCCTGATGTATCTAAAATACACTTGAAAACATATCACAAAAATTTTGATTGTGGACTGGGGATTTAGCTCAGTGGTTCCGGTTCCTATCTTGCAAACGCAAGGGCCCGGGTTCAATCCCCGGTAACCGCATACAATACTGGGTATGGACCCTCACGCCCAGCAGCAATCAGTACCACATACCACAGTGCTGGGCGTGGTGGCTCACACCTGTAATCCCAGCACTCGGGAGGCAGAGGCAGGAGGACTGCTGTGATGTGTGTTTGAGGCTGAGCTCAGGGCCAGCCTGAACCACAAAGCGAGAACCTGTCTCAAAAAAAAAATTTTTTTTGATTGTGAGACTGAAACAAATTCCAGTGGCAGCCACTGAGCGTGACCCATTCAATCACCAGCCGCTGGCTCTTCCCAGGGTCCCAGCTGCTTCTCCTGTACTCAAGACAGCCCAGTCTTAACGAGAAGACCCTTGTCTTCTGACCCACCCTCTCCCCTGGCAACCATCTCTCTGCCCGCAATTACCCATCCACTGCGCATGACTGCTCTCAAGTCAGCATCTCCATCCTGAGCCCAGCTAGACCACTGGCATGGCCTTGGGTCTCAGAGCAGCCTCAGCTAATGAGTCCAAAAGCAAACTGCTTTTAGTGGCATTCTTCCTGCCACTCTAAGGGTCACTCTGGGCCTGGCCTCTTCCTCATCACCCAGATCCAACAGGCCCTAACTCCTTCGGGATGTATTTCCTAGACGCTTCAATACAGACATCAACTCCACCCAGCCTACCACCACCTGTGCCACTAGCATCCCCACAGGGGACTTCATCCCAATGCACACTGCCCTTCTTGCCTACAGAGCGCCATGTCACTTTCCAGAGCTCACAAAAGGAGTACCACCGCCCTACTGAGTGCAATTAAAAGTATCAGGAAGACATTTGCCCACAGTCTGCATTATTCCAGTGGAGAAGCACTAATCCAGACTCAATCCACTGATATTGTCATTAAATATTCCTGAATCCTTAAAGCCAAGAGCCACTTTGAACACGAGGGGGTACATCGCTCCAGGGCTTTCACAGTGACCACTATGGATGGCCCTGAACCCCTCTCCACTCCAGCTGGAAGGCGTGGCCGTGTGCCTCCCTCCGACCAAAGGGCCCTGAAGGACAGGGGGATCCCCAGTAGTTCCCACTTAAGCTCTGCATGCTCGGGAGCTCACCTCGCATCACCTTCCAGTGGGCGGAGAAGTCCTAATATCAGCTTGAGAAGTTGTTGGCAGGGAAATATTCACATTCCGTCAGGGAGCACTTCTGCCTATGGAGTCCAGCTGCGTCCAGATGAGAAGACAGCAGTCCAGATGCTGGTCCTGGTGCTGTCTAAGCAAGACGCCTCTGGAAGTCTCCAGCATGGCTATGAACTCTGGGTGACACCTGCTCTGCCCATGCATGTCCCTGCCTCTGGGAATCTTGGACCCAAAGAAGCAAGAGGGAGGTTAGGAAAACAGGAAGGTAAGGGTCTTATGCAGAAAGCCAAGGCTCTTCCCAAATCCTCAGGAGGTTTAGGGGGACAATTCTCCCTTGTGTACCTCTCCAATAGGTGAGAGAACGGAAGACTGCATTTGCAGTACCCAAATAATAGTAAAGGTATTCATTCCCCGATAATGTTCCATCTTTAAGCACCATCCGATCAGCTTTCATCCTATTATCTCAATACATCTCCACATAACCTTCCCAAAATATTGCATCTCATTATCTGCAATTTTTTTTTTTTTTTTAGCTTTTTGAGACAGGGTCTTGCTTTGTAGTTCAGGCTGCTCCTGAACTCAGCCTCGAACCCACAGCAATCCTCCTGCCTCTGCCTCCTGAGTGCTGGGATTACAGGCATGAGCCACCATGCCCAGCATGGCAGTGTGTGGTTACCACTACGGTGTGTGGTACTGATTGCTGATGGGCATGATTCACCACACCCAGCATTGTGGTATGTGGTTACTGAGGATCAAACTCGGGACTTTGTGTTTGCCAGGCAGATGCTGGAACCACTGAGCTAAATCTCTGGCCTGCAATTTTTGTTGAGATAGTTCTCAGTATGTAGACCAGGCTGACCTCATACTCATGGCAATCCTCCCGCCTCAGCCTCACAAGGACTCAGCTTATAGGCATGAGCTACCATTTTACAGTTGAACAAACTGAGATCCATGGCAATAATACAAAGTTCCCAGCCAACACTCGAACTCAAGACTCACAATCCCAAACTCTTTCACAAGAACGAGTGATTTGCCTCATAGCCCAGGAGAGAGCTGACAAGGCTTAGAAATGTCCCTTGCTGTCAGAGCTAGGTAGAGCCCGGAGACGGTGCTAAACATTTTACAGTGCACAGGACAGGCCCCGGCGCCTGCATGGACAGCCACGGATCTGGCCCCCAGTGCTATGGAGCCAAGGTCAGGAAGCCCGGTGTGGATCACAGCAGGAAGGGGGCCCTGCAGTTGGATGCACCTCCACAGGGGTATGTGCCGGCCACAGCCTCCCTGTTCTCCTCCCCGGCCCAGGGGTCTTGCCTAGCGAGTCCACCAGGAATTCGGGAGACTCAGATGTGTTCAGGAGTCTGAGTGCTCAGTTCTGTGAAGCAATTGCCTGGAGCTCTCTGCTGAACGCCTGGTCCAGGGGGAGGCTGGGAAAGGGGTTGAAATGGAGCAGCAACTGCCTAGGAGAGATTTTCTTCCCCTCCAGGAACTGCTGAGGATGGGAAGTGTCCTGGGATGACTGGGCTCAGGGGAGGCTCTAGGAGGACCAGCTCTCTTCAGCTGGGGAATGCAAAGCAAACCTGCAGACTCTCTGTCCCCAGGCAGAGCCTCCACTGAGACGCCACTCAGACTCCGGGGCTTGCAGATCACCTCCTAAAAAGCACCCTGCAGCAACCCCTAAAAAGAGCAATCCTCTACACCAAACACAAGAGCCCAGCTTGTGGGTCACGCAGAGGAACCCCAACCATGAGAGCACCAGTCACGCTGAGAAAGGGCATTGCATCCTTAAAACATCTGAGCTTGGCAAGGGCAGGGTGGTGGTGCCCATGCAGCTTGGAAGAGAAAAGTGCAAATAACCTGCTGTTAGCGCAAGGACGGTCTTGACATTTCCCTGAGCTAATGGTCTCCATAGACAAAGCCCTGTGAAAGGCGCTGTGCTCGTGACCCATCCACACACGGTCCGGCAGGGCAAACGTGTGCTCTACTCCCTGGAGAAACAGCTGCTGCTCACACCCCAGCCCCACACTGCACCAGGGCTCTACAGAAAACATCCCTATGGAAACAAGAAGGGATTCTGACAGGTGCTGTGGGCAGCTCTGGGCTTCAGCAAATCTTCACCTGGAAAATCAAGATTCTGTCTGTGGAAGAGGCCACAGGACCAGGAAGACCCCAGCACCCCCAAAAGAGAAGATCAGGCTCAGGCTCGGGAACCAAACACAGCCTGCGTCCACGGACTCCAGAGTCCACAACCCCAGGTGCCCATTTCCTTTTGTGGACCAAAACGCTCCGGGGGATTTCTACCTTTTATAAATTTCATCATATATACATAATACTTTCAACCTCCAGAAAGCATTTCCTACGGAGATGCTGGCTGAAGGCTTCTCAATTTCAAACATCACACCAGAGAACCTTCACGAAGTACATTTTGATTCTAAATCACATTTATTGAGCCCATAGTATGCAGCAGGAGTGGTGCTAACCACTTCCCATGGACAAGCCTGACTTAACCTCAGAAATCCTAATTCCATCAAGTGGGGTCTGCTGACTTAGCCATTTTCCCAGGGAGGACACTAAGACTCAGAGAGGTTAAGCCACTGGTGCCATGTCACCCAGCTAAGACAAAGCTGAGGCAGGATGGCTAGCTCAGACCCACCTGCCTGCCCTCTCCACAGAAAGGGGCATGACACTCCGCTCTGCACCCTGACGCTTGGCATAGTTCCACGCAGAGAGAAGGGAAGGGAGGAAGAAGTGTCTCCCAACAGTGAAAGTTTCACGGCGTCACACTGCTACACCACTGTGACTGGGCCCGGGACAGCGCCTCTCCCCTCATGGAGACACAACTCACTGTCTTCTCCATCTTTCCACGGTGCGTCTCAGAAACCTGCTGTCAGGGTCGTTCTCTTTCTCCTGGGATCCCCAAGAGGGGGTCCAAGTGCCCATGTGCCCGCCACAGGAGCAGCCACGCGATGACCGCATAACCGGGGGAAGGCTCTGAGCAGCGTCGGCAGCGGCCCTGGGCCTGGGCAGCTGCGCTGTGATGCAGCCAGCGCAGGAGGGGGGACCTGTCCCTTCGGGGGCTCATTAGCCACGAATCAAATTTTTAAGACAAGTTCAACCAAGCAAGTGGTCACGAATAAAAATATTTGGCAAGAACGAGGAGGTCAAGCCCATCATCCATTCGAAACCAGCCAGGTGGGCCCTGGCTCAGAACAGCTGTCCTGCCAACCTCTCATCCCTCGTCCCTTCCGTAAGGTCGGAGGAGTCACAGCCGGGAGAGTGGAGGCAGGACAGAGAAAGCGCGTCCCGGAGGTCAGCGAGCTCCATCCCACACGCCGGGGCTTCAGCCCACACGAGTGCACGCTCCTCACGCTCAGCCCCGCTCAGCCCCGAGGGACCGAGAACTTTGCCCGGCGGTGCCAGCCATAGAGAGGGGACACGACAGTGTTTTGGGGGATGGGTGCCACCTGCCCCCTCTCAAGTCCTGCTGCCCAGAGAGGGACGCAACTGCAGGGAGTCCGGGCAGGCCGGGGCTTGGGGAGCAGCTGCGGCCCGTGGGCCCTGCACCGGGGCGCGGGGACTCCCCGCCCGGCCCTCGCCCCGTGGGAAGAGTGCGGCCGGCCAAGTCCACACAGGCGCCCCAGCCGGGTCGCGCAGGGCTCGGGCTGCGCGGGGCGCCTCACTCCCTCGCCCCCGGAGGTCCCCGAGCCCACCCCCTCGGCCAACCGCAGAGTTCGCCGGGTCTCCCGCCGGCCACGTCGTCGCGGGAGAAGCGGGAAGTCGGTGTCCGCCGCCCGCGCAGCCCGTCTCCCCGCAGGCCCCGCGCCCGCGTCGCACCCGGAGTTGCTGCCCAACTTCCCCGCGCCGCCCGGCCAGCGCCGCGCCCCGGCCGCCGCCCGCGCCCCCGCGCACTCACCCCTCCGCGCTCGCCGCCCGCCGGGGCGCCGGGCTCCTCTCCGGGACGCGGCTCGCCCGGCCCGTCCTCCGGCTCGGCGCCGCCGCCCTCCGGCCCCAGCCTCAACCTCTTCTGCTCCGGAGGGGCATCGTCCTCCTCCCTCTGCGGCCGGCCATCCCTGCCTCGCAGCGCGCCCGGGCCTTCGGGGCTGCCGGAGGGGCTGGCCATGGCTCCGCGGCTCCGCGCACACTTGGGGACGAGGGCGCGAGCGGCCGCCTCCCGCTGCCGGCGGCCTCACGTTGGGAGCGGGGCTGCGCGCGGCGCGGGGTCCGCGGGGCTCGGCGCGGGCTGCTCGAGGGCCGCTCCTGACTCGCGGGCGCTCTCTGCCGGCCACTAGCGCGCACCGCGGGCACGCGGGCCGGGCCTGCACGGGGCCACCTGCGCGCCTCTGCCCCGGGCCGGGCGCGCGAGGCCGGTCGCGCCCGTGGTCTCCTCGCCCCACGCCCCGGAAGCGAGGCGAAGAGGGCGGGCGCGGGGGGCAGGAAGCGACCTCCCCCCGCCCGCGCCTGTGGTTCTGAGGTGCGTTTAGAATGATTTTGGGAGGTGACCGCAGAACAGGCTGCGGGGAGAACTTCTCACAGGAGAACCTTTCCGGCCCAGGGCCACTGTCCCCGCGGTGTCTACAGAAGTGGTCCAAGAGCAACATGGAGCAGGCGTGGAGAGCGGGAGAGGGCGGTGGAGGCCGCGGGCACTGTCTCCAGCCGGGGTGGCGCAGGCCTGGGAGGAAGGGCCGGGACGACAAGCTGGGCCCAGCACCGGGGCAGCACCTGTCATCCCAGCGCGCCGCTCGCCGAGGCAGGAGGATGGGCGTGAGTTCAAGAACTACAGAGTGAGGGCTTATCTCAAAAAAAATTTTAATTAAAAAGGGACTGCTGGGTACGCGCTAACTCTGGGCTAGAATAGTGCGCAGTAGGCCGTGCTGGGCTGAGGGAACAGCATGTGCACGTACCCAGGGCTGAGGTCGCAGCCCCGCTGCTCACTGTGTAGGCCAGGAGACACACGGACACCGCGGAGCGAGCCCAGGTGCATGTGTAGATATGGAGCTCCCTTGACCCGGAGGGGTTCTATCAACGTGGAAGGTCTGTGCCCAGAGCCCAGGACCAGCTGAGTGCCCACGGGCCACAGGGGGGTGAGAGAGGAAGAGAGGCAGTGTCCATCCCACGATCCTTTCCTTGGGCCCGCAGTTACAACTGATCATTTCACCGTTTCCCCCACTGAGCTCCGGAAAGCCCTCCTGTCCTGCCAGACTCACTCTTCTATCCTTCGCCGTCACAGCACAGGCACATAGTTGGAGCTTAAGAAACACTTGTTGGGCAGCGGGTCTGCCCAGCACTTCCTCTCTCGCTTCTTCCTTCTTCCAGCACAAATACAAAGCCACTGTGGGGCTTCGAGACGCTCTTCTGTGCCTTTCCATGTATTAATCCATCTCGGTCTTGCCACAGCCTGTGCATGAGTACCGCTCTTATCCCCATCTTACAGAGGTAGAAACAGGCATAAGAAGGACAAGCCACGTGCCCAAAACATAGGACAGTGGCCAGGGCCTCAGGGAAGCCGAATCTGATCTCTTGGTCTGGCTGTGCACAGTACCCACCCCGGATGCTGAGGAATCAAAGCAGCAGTCAGGGTGGTCTGCTGTGTGCAGACCTGTGGTGTTGACAGATAACCTCAGAGCTCTAGCAGTAAAGTAGATCAGAAGCTTCTTTTTTTTAGACAGTCTTGCTTTGTAATGCCTCTCCCTCCCCAGTGCTGGGATTACAGGCATAAACCACCGCACCTGGCACTGTGGTATGTGGTACTCATGGCTGGTGTGCATGAGTCTCCACACCCAGTGTTGTTGTATGCAATTACTGGGAATTGAATCTGGGACCTTGCTCTGGCAAGACATGCACCAGAACCACTGAGCTAAATCCCTGGCCCCAGAAACTTCTTGTGTTCTCGCTTGACCTGTAGAAGCAGAAGGATTCCAGGCCAAGAAGGCAGAACTTGAATGATAGATGCACAGAATTGTGACTCCTCTACTCCCAAACCTGAAGGAGCTCACAGATCCAGAACCTAGACCAGCAGAGAAGTCAGAACCTTCCAAGGAACACTGCTGAAAATGTGCTGTTTATCTTTCTGCCAGTCCATCCCACAGGGACATGGGGCCTTCAAGCAAGATGGCTGTGTAGGAGGCGACCTTTCTAAAATCACTGGATATGGGCTCTCAACTGACACTAACTCCAAGGGATTCCACCATAGCTGTGGCCTACCAGCTATCACCTGTGGTGATCAGAGGATTAATGGAATGTCAGTTCTGGCCGCCCCTGGATTTGTGCTGTGCTTTTCACACAGTGCTGGTCCTGAGATTTAAACCCTCAGTGCCAAGCTACACGCTCTTAAACCTTGAGACATGTTGACTTCCCTGGGAAGAAAGCATCATTCAGAACTACAGTCCCTACCTGCCAGCCTGTCCCCAATGCCCAAGGTCACAGTGACAACTTCATCCTTTGCAATATTTGGAACATGGAAAAAGACAGAAAATCAAAAAGATAAGGGACCACCAACGAGGCAAAGGCTCTTACCTGTGTGTTAAAAATGTGACTTTTTCTCAGATTTAACTTTGTGAGCCCTTCCCAGCCTATGTCCAACCACTGCTTATCCATTTGTCCCCTCTTCTACTAGAAAGTGATCTTTATAAGGCCAAAAGCTGGGGGTTCCTTCTTTTTGATTGTTTGGTCAATACACTATATTTAGAACAGAACAGTACAGAATTCCCTTCTCCCCTCCCCTCTTTCCACTCCTACCTTCAATGTCCCTGTTGTTAACATGTTTTTTCAAGTATGCTACATTTGTGACTACTACTGACACAGTGGTGTACATGATTATTGACCTAAGTGCTTAGTTTTTTACTCTTGGTGTTGCACATTCCATGGGTTTGGGTAAATGTGCAAGGACACATATCCACCCATGTCATATGGGACAGCCCCCTGCATTCAGTTTGTCCTTCTTGGCTTCAGGGCTGCAGGACTTTGTTCTGTCTGGACAAATAAAGTGGGATGAAGTTACAAAGGTCCAAACTCCAAAGGCCAAGGCAGAGTTGATCAGCCATTGGGTTTCAATCCTGGTGGGTCATACCTCAGCTTAGGCAAAGGCCCAGGGGTGACAATGGAGGCTGGAGAGAGGCCAGAGCAAAGGGCAGCCTTGATCCCCAACTAGGAAAGGGCTGTCCTGGCTAACAGTCAACAATGGAAGTGTCGGGGAGGGAGTTGCAGGTTCTGTTCCGATAAGTCTACAAACAGAATCCTCACTACCTTGGGAATAAAGAAGTAAGTAATACATATTAGAATACATAATAATAAGGAAAATGATAGAAATCTCTATGGACCTTCTGCGTTGATGGGCACTTTGCGCCAAACAAAGCCTTAGACCCACAGACAAGATGTACCTGGTCCCAGAGAGAAACCAAGTAGCCCCCAAAACTGACCCCAAGAGGAGATTCAAGCACATAGAATTTATTTTTTAAGCAATTTCCAGAAACTCTGGGGATGGTCTGGGGACACATCTTGAAGTTAAAGAAGGGAAGGAAGCTGGTACAGAGTTAGCAGCCAGGTTACTGCTGCAGCTGTCTAGAACTTAACCCAACAGGGAGCAACTAGAGAAGGTGCACCCCGGATCCACCCATCCTGAGGGTGCAGGAGCTGAGCTATTCACTCACAAATTCTCACCAGTCATGACCAAGAGCTGCTCCCCGGAGGACTGAGTTTCCAAGGAATTCCAGCCAAGTGGGCACTGGTGGCCACAGAGGGCCCCAGGCAGAGACAAGCAATGCACACAGATGTGCAAAGTCTTTGGCAGCATCTGCTCCGCAGGCTGACCCAGCTGTGGCCAGCCCACTCCAGCCAGACAAGAGCAGGATGCGAAGGAAGGCTGTCGGCTGATGGGAGGCCAGGGCTCAGAGATGTCCAGATCCTCAACTTGCAAGTGAAGCTTACAACCCGGGTGGGACACACACACACACACACACACACACACACACACACGGCTCGGTGGCTGAGCTCAGTCCTTTCTGGCTTTGCTCTTCTCAGCTGAACGGCCTCAGGCAGGAAAACCAACCTCTGGGACCTTTTTTTTCTGCATCCATAAAATGGGGATGGCAACAGCACCCTGTGAGATTGTTATGAGATTTCAACAAAATGATGCATGTAAAGCTCTCAGCGTGGCACACAACAAAGTCCCCAAAGTGACGGTCTGGTTTTAAATATCTTCAACATGTGCTTTTCTTACATGGAAGACAGGTCTGTCCCTGTGGCCAGATGGCCCTGGGATGACATCGTGGTGAGAGGGAAGGGAGCTGGGACTGCGTTAGTGAGATTGTCCACCCGGAAGTCAGAAGCAACATTCCTGGGAATAGCCGCCTCTGCGTCTCACGGCAAGAATCTCCAACTCTGGCGTCTCAAACTGGTCATGAATTGGGGCATGAGGGAAATAAACCCCACAGCCTCCCTGCTGAAATCCCTCTTGCAAACTCTGGGCCATTTGGGATATGTGGGGAAGACCCCTCAGTCAGGACCTCCCTCTTCCGGTTACACCTCCCTCTTCCAGTTCCTGGCTGGGCCTGCAAGGCACCCTCAAGGGTGAGACCGTCCCAGGCTCCCATCTGCCCCAGCTGTGTACCTCCTGCCCCATAGCAGATTCCTGACTCAGGGTATCACTACTTCCTGTCCCATAAGAAACCACAGCAGGCATAATGACCCTCAAACCACAACTGCTCCAGATAGCTGCCCCACAATCTAAGTAACTCATGATACCACTTAGAAGCGACCCAAGCCACGAGCTGTCGGCCATGTCCACAAATACTGAGTGGCAAAGTCAGCACGTCTGCTGCTCCGAACCACTGCTGAGGACGCCATAAACCCCTGCTTAATTTCATCGGTGTGTATCAGAAACAGGGCGGCTTCTTCTCTCAAGCCATACCCCAAATGCCCACATATCTTCACTTATACCCTCCTGGCTCCTACTCTGTGGATCTCTGTGACAGGCGTCGGCAAACTATGCCCACCAAGGCTACCAGCAAGTGTTCTCTCAACCCAAGCAGGAAGACATGATCCTGCCAGAGACACATGCTTTTTTTTAAATGTCTCTGGTGAATTATCAAGATGCAATTGACATTCCAATGAGTTGCCGGATGTGGGGTTGAAAATCTTACTCTTTGTCCACCTCACCTTCAGCTCTGGAGTTTTGCATTCGTGTCCCCTAAAAGTCTCACAGCAGACTCAGGAACCCACTTTTCTCTTCCTTCACTGGGAACCAACATGGTCAGCCTGCATCTTTCAGGACTAGAGATAAAACATGGGACACCACTGTTATCCAAATCACTCGTGCCAGCCCTACTAGAGGTGTCTCGGGCATGCAGACATTAGCCTTGATTACCCAAATCCCCCTCATCTAAAGGATACTCAGTGGCCTACTATCTTCTGCCAAAGGGTGCTGATTTCCTCAAGACGTATTAATACATGAAATGTCTCTTACAACAGACCAACCCCACCCAGGGGGCCATGGAATAGAAACTGCCTTGATTACCCAAGTGGAGTGAGACATTCCCCACATGAGCTAACCAAGAAGCAAGAACCACCCAAGACAGAAGAGAAGTGTGTTTCATCTTTCCTGCCTGAGCCACCAATCCCAGGGCTGTGAGCCAGGCCGTCTATGTGGCCAAGACCACCTGTTCCACACCCGTACAAGCATGAGACAGTGTCCCAGCAGTGCCTCCAGCACTGGCTAAAACTCACACAGCAGTGACAGTCCCCATCCTAGCATGTACTCACATGCATGCATGTACACACATGCACTCACATGTATGCATGCATACACATGTGCACACATGCACACCAGCAAGCCCAGGAAGGCAAATGGAAATGCTAGCCCAGAAAGCCCAGCATGGCCCATCCCAACATGAGCCTGTAATTTTGGGCTGTACTTAATGACAAATGCCGTCATTCCAGTCTACTGCTCATTCCTCCTCCACTGCCAGCCCATCCCTCAGTCTTCCCCTCTCTCCCTCCCCATGACTATTCCCTTTCCTCCTTCTCCACCTCCTAAGATGGCTCCCATTTTCATCAATGCCTCATCCCTGATACCCCAGTTAGGACCCCTCCCACATAGCCTATTTGGCTGCCGGGGTCCCTGCCCTCCAGCCGTGTGCACCTGGACATGGCGGTGGATGTCTGGATTCCCCTCTCCCAGGCGGTGGATGGCTGGATTCCCCATCTGCCCCTCACGTGCCCTCTCACGCCCCTTCCCTCTCCCTCTCCCTCTCCCCTCCTTCCTTCCCTCTGCTCTTCTCTCCCCCATGCTGCTGAGCACCCGTGGACTGAAGTACCTGTGACAGACACGGCTGGGCTGGGTCCCAAATGCAAGCACCTCCTGGGATCCCATGTCGAGGCTCTGCTGTCTCACCTGCTCAGGCGCTGAGTCCCTGCGGAAGAAAAAAAGCTTCAGAGGAGCTAAAATGTCGAGGTCACTCCACACATAGGGGACCAAGATGCAGTCACTCACCTACGTGCAATGGCACATGCCTATAATCCCAGCATTCTGGGAGGATGAGGCAGGAGGATAACAAGTTCAAGACCAGATTGGCCAATTTAACAACTTAGTGAGACACTGTTTCAAAAATTTTAAAAAAATAAATAAAAATAAAAAAGGCCTAGGAATGCAGCTCAATGCAAAGGTCCTGGATACAACCCCAGCACTGAATGAAAAAAAGCTACACTCACCCTAAACATAATGGCCCTTTTCCCAGTACAGAACAGGGACAATACTGGGAGTAGAGACTCTTCCTCCTGCCTCACATTTTGCTCCTCTTATTTGCAACTAAGAAAGGAGAGACCAGTAACTCAGTGGTTCCAGAGCCTGCCTCCCAAACACAAAGTCATGAGTTCAATCCTCAATTCCAAAAAGAAGAAAGGAAGGTCCATGTTCCACACCCTGCATGGGCGTCTACGCTGTGGGTATACATAGATGCTGCAGTGTAGCAGGGAGGGCCGGGGAGGCGGAGCCTGAGGAGCCCTGGTGCAGGAGCCCCACGACTCAGAGCAGTCTGGGAGCAGGACCAGAAGCACCAGATGTGTATCCACCTGAGAACAGACCTCTTCCTTTCACCTGTGCAAATAAACGGAGCTAACATTGCTGAGCACTTGCTGTGCCCGGGCCCTGCCGGCTGCTTCACATGCCTAGCAGTCACGCCAACCTCACAAGGCCAGCTCTGCTCCCACTATAGAGCTAGGAAAACTGAGGCTGTGTAAGTTAACGCCACCATAAGTGACAGACACATGCATGTAGATTAAAAAAAAAAAGGCAAGTGCAACATGATTTAAAGAGTCAGGAAGAGTCCTGTGTGGAGCTGTTAAGTGACAGACTCCAGCAGGCTTGCAGATGGCTTTTCCTCTGTCTCCCCAGCTCTGTGAAGGCTTTATAACAACAGCACGGGTAAGCGTGCTCAGTGCTCACAGGAAGGAACAGGACTTAAAGCAAATGTCTTCCCAGTTGGAAAAGTGGTAGGTCTTACAGTCAGGGGAAGGATGATGGCGCAGGGATGCGGGTTCTACATGGTAACAGCTCAGAACAAGGAGGGTGAGAAGACCTGACTTTGGATTCTGGCTCTTTCACTAGTTGAGATGTCCTTGGGAAAGATGCTCCAGCTCTCTGGGTCTCTGCCACCCAACTGCCAGCTACAGTAGACCTGACAGCAGCCTGTAGGGCCACAGCAAGAGGCATGGGACCAGCTTCACACAGAAGCTTCAGAAGCCAGCGTCCTCCACCTCACAGGTGACTTCAGTGCCCAGGCTGCCCCGCCAGCACTGTCCCCCCACCCCAGCCCCATCAGGTGCTAATCCATCAGCCCAGTTTCCTGGGGAAACAGCTCATTCTTAAGCTCTCTGTTATGGCTTTTACCCAGAATTGATTTGAATAAATCAGTCTAATGCTTTCTCTACAATGGAACCAATTGTAAAAGAGCTTTATTTGCTCTGCTTTGAAAGCAGGTTGGAGCTGCCCGCCCCCCTATTTCAGGGCTGAATGAGAAAAAGGAATGTGAAAAAGGAGAACCCCTCAAAAGAGGGGATCCGGGGACATACCCCCACTCACCCCCATCACACACACACACACACACACACACACACACACACAAACACACCCCACAGGGCCCACAAAACTGGCCAGAGGCGACCAGGGATCACTCTGTTCCTCCAGCCGGTGGGTAAAATGACACCCGCTGTGCTCACTTCCGGGTGTGAGGAAGCCAGGCTCCCTTGAAACTTTCTGCTTCCCTGGCTTTTCATAACACAGAAAGTGCTACCCTCTACTGAGCTTACCAGATTCCAGGCACAGAACCAAGCCTCAAAAGTTCTTCCAACTCCGTGATCCCAGCTTAGGAGTCACCTACCATCCTGCATTGCCTCCCCAGGGCCGTTGTACATGCTATTTCCACTACCTTTCTCCAGTATCCATATATATGCCCATCTCTGTAGGACCCCTTCTCTTCCGTCAGATCTCTCTTAAAATTCAACTTTCTCTTGGGGATGTTCCCCACAAACAGTAACATAATTTAGGCCCTCACTACTATTCCTTCAGAGCTTCTTGTCCCTCTTTTCCACATGACTTTATGGCCCAGAAGAGGATGCCCTGCTCAAGGATGCAAGTTTCAGAGCCAGAGGCCTGTGGAGTTCCTGTTTTTCCTCTTATTAACCCTTGACGTTGGACAGGTACTTAATCATCCTGTGCCTCAGTTTCCTCACCTATAAAGTGAGAGTTGAACTGCACTCCCGGAGCTGCAGTTAGGATTGAATGATCTGGCATCTGTAAAGTGCCTGGCGGGTTGGACACTTGGGAAGCACTTGCTATTATCTGTGCAGTGGCTCTTTGCTGCCCCTCTGCCTCCCTCTGGCCTATGCACTTTGTGATCAGAGAGCCTGGCTGTGCTGCCCAGCATGACAAGAGCACCTTGCCCCGCACACACAGCCACTCAACACATTGGCTGAATGAGTAGAAAGTTTGTTCACTGCTTGGCTCGGTTTGTTGTATGTGCTTCAGACCCATTTCAGAGACAGAAGTAGAGGTGATGCTGATTTTTAGCATTTTGTAGATGAAAGAATGAACACTAGAAACCTTCATTTATCCAACACTGGTCTACCAGTTGTCCATCAAGGCCAGCACCCAAGAGAATGGAAAGCAGAAAGCAGGGACTTCACCTTCTCTTCTTGGGACTACAGCCCCACCCCCAAGGCCCTGCCTGCTCAGCTGAGGCCTCCACACTCGAGTAGTATCAGTGTTGTAAGTACAGTGCTCAAGGAACAGAGTGCTTAGGGTTACAGCAAACTCATCCTTCCCAGAAGCCGCTTGATGCATTACCAAGGTCAACCCAAGACAATACAAGAGGAGGAACAAGCCAGAGACATGGAGAATGAGAACCCTTGGCTATGAGTGTCCTCACCCCACGGCAGAAAATGAGCAGTTGCAGGGATCTACAACACACCCTTCCACCTGTCAGCACGCCACAAAGCAGCATTGCCTCCGCAGTGAGGCAGAAGTAGGGACTGTACACACTTTCACTCACTGTGATTCCCAGTTTCTGTGGCAAAGAGCTGCCTTGATCACTATTTGTTGAATGAATAAATGAGTGATTGATTGAGAAAGGGCTGAGTAAATGAATCACAGCAATAGGACAACCCTTATTTGTCCAGCTTCCTCCCTTCTCTTCCAACTCCTGGATTCAGAAAGGTAGGAAATGGCAAAGGGGAATGAGGCAGGCCACAGCAGTGTGAATCCCGGCTCCTTACTCATACTGTGTCTCTGAACAAGCTGTCTAACCCTTCTGTGTCTTAGTTTCCTCATCTATAAAATGGAGGCCTTCATAATCCTTCTTAATGAGATTGTGAGTTTGAGATAAGTCCATTCATATGAAAGACTTGAAACAGTATGTGGCACATCATGAGTGCTCAGAATAAGCACTGGCTATTACTACGACCAGACTGACTTTATAATAAGAGCATGGTGTTTCTGTGTGTTCATTATTTTCAGCCTTATTGGATTTGCCTCTTGCTGTAAGTGTCCTTGAGCCCTTTTGGAGACAAGGCAGAACACAAGATCATTTCATAAATGAACTCCTCAAATATAACATTTACAGGGTGGACTTAATCTAACAGATTTTCTCCTAATAAGACACACTTGCAAATTGAACTGTCTAGTGTGGTCACATCTTTCAACGTGTTAAACGCTCGTGCTCTCTGCCACAGCAGTCTTACTTCGAGGAACTCAGCCTGTAGATATGCTCATGTTTCTGAATCAGGTGGAATTCAAGGAAATTCACAGCCGCATCATTTGGAAAACCAAACAGCCAGAAATAACCTACAGGTACACGCACAGGGAGGTGGTCAAAATGGATTTATGGTTGACCTATAAAGCTGAATCTATGTAGCTACTAAAAATTAGAGCAAAGTTTTATGCACTGGCACAGACAGAATTCCAAGCCATATTCATTATGAGAAAAAGAAGTTGCAGAAGGTCATGTGACTTTGTGCTTCTAAGTACTCTCATGCACATACATGTACAAACACATACACGAACATGCACATGACACATACGTGCAGTTGTTGTCCATTGTACAGATGAAGAAATTGATGTTTAGCTTCAACAGCTAAGCAACAGAGGCCTGTACTCTCTCCATTCTGCCTTGAGACAGGATCTCAGCAGGAAGAATGTGCTGGACATTAGCATCTAGCTCCCCAGTGACATCAGTAACAGAGAAGGAACTCAGAGGCCAAAGCGTTGACCTTGCGCAAATCCTAAGAGGGTGAAGCGGCTCTTTTATTTTTCTTTCCTGATGTTGTGTCTTACTTTCTGAACTTGGCATTTGGAGTACATTTTCTTTAACTGTACATTCTTGAAAAAGTAATAAAAACTAGTAAAAAGATAAAAATGAGCCAGGCATCGTGGTACACTCTTGTAATTCCAGCACTCTGGGAGACTAAGGCAAGAGGATCCAAAGTTCAAGCTCAGCTCGGCAACTTGGTGACTTTACAAAACCCTGTGTCAAAATTAAAAGTGCATAAAGGTATTGGCAGTATATCTCAGTGTGAAGCCCCTCGGATCTCCATGAAAAAAGAAAGAAAGAAAGAAAAACTGATTCAAAAACAAAGATAATGTGGGAATCTCTTCACAAAAAAGAGACTACTTCCCTTTAAGAAGGAAGTATGGACACATGCTACCCACAGATGAAACTGAAAGACATTGCTCAGTAAAAAAAACCAAGCACAAATGAAAGATATCATATAAGGGACCTAGAGTCATTAGATTCACAAGGACAGGAAGGAGAATGGTGTTTAGGGGAAGAAGAAGTCAATGTTTAAAGAACAGCGTTTCTGCTTGAGGAGATGAGCAAGTTCTCAAGATTGATGATGATGATGCCTGGTACAGCAATTTGAATGTGCTAACATCACTGATTATGCCCTTAAAATGGCTATAGCGATAAATTCAAGTCACCACAAAACCTGATTAATGTGCTATTCTCCTAAACCACGTAGAAAATCCATGAAAATTGTGGGGGGGGGGGACCCAGATTCTAGATCAGGTCCAGAGTTAGAGAACAAAGAGTCTCAGTTGGGAACAGCATGGATTGGTGCTAAGGAGACCACCCATCCTAGGAGTCCCCTGCCCTATTCCCCAACTTCAGCCTAAAGCCATGGATCAAACTCTTTATTCTGATTTTCCTTGAAGGAACATTTTATCCTAAACAATGGATTTATGACAAATGTAAAGACATTCGGATCAAAGGGCCCAGATTTGCTCTTCTGCTCCAAGAACATGCTCCACACCATAGGACTGTCCACCCCCACAGAGCCCTGGTCCATGTGGTTAGAAGGAAAGCCCCCCTCACCTTGCCGTTGTCCTCAAAACTTTAAGGCTGTGTCCCCTATATTATTCAAAGGTTGAAGACCCACAGGTTCACCCAAATCCCTTTGAACTTTGTATTAATTAGGATGCTTTGGAGTTCAAATAACAAAAAACTCAGGCTCAAGTCAGCCCATCCAGCGAGATTAATCTTCACAAGTAAACGTCAGACCAGGAAGAAACTGAACTCCAAGTGACCCCTTCCACCGAGAATCTCAGCTTGCTCTCTCCTCTGCCAAGCTCAGTGTGAGTTCCACCTTAGAGTGAATTGCTTCCTGGTGGATGCATGTCTATGCTGACACCTGGGGCTCTGTGCTCCATTCACACACCCAGCAGGATGCAGAGACACTCTCTCTCCCAAGGACGAAATGTAAACTCCTTTTTGCACAACTAAGTCACTTCTGGAGACCAGACAGATAGTAGGCATAGGGTAATTGACATGGGCTAGGGGGTAGCAAACTAACCACCATACCACCTGGTTTTATAAATAAAGTTTTATTAAAACAGAGATGGCCGTTCACTCACATATTGCTTACACTTGCTCTCTGGCTGCAGTATAGTGCCAAGTAGTTAGAATATAAACCATATGACCCCGCTGGATGTGGTGGCTCATACCTGTAATTCCAGCACTGGGGAGGCAGAGGCAGGAGGACTGCTGTGAGTTCGAGGCTCGCATGGACTACATAATGAGTTCAGGACCAGCCTGAACTACAAGACCCTGTTTTAAAAAAAAAAAACATATGGCCCATAAAGCATAAAATAGTAGAATCTATTCCTTTTTTAGAAAAACAAATGTCTGGCCCCTGGCTTACCTGATCAGATGAGAGAATAAAGGATATCTACCCCAAAGCCATTTAAAATCAACAATATGTCTTAAATGAAAAGATTTCGTAGTGTGTCAGCTAAAAAGGAAGTACTATTTCACTTAGTATAGCTGACATCATGGGACTATATTGTACTTATGTATAACAGTACTTCCTTTTTGTTTGCTCTGGTTTATTTTTTTTAAACTGCAAGGAATGTCATTAGTTTTGTGATCCAGGATCAGATAAATAAATGTGTCTGGTGCCCTAGTGCAAGAGCTTTAAAGGAAAAAGCCAAGAGTCAGTGGCACTGTGACAGGCATCTGATGTTACTGCCCACCAAGCAGCCGTTCCCCATCTCGTGCGAAGACCACCCCACTCTTACATTAAGGCCTGGGTCTGCTGTCTCTTGTTACATTAAAAACTACCTCCAATGCTTAGTGGATTAGCCCACAGTAGTCTATTTTGCTCACCAATCACAGTTCGGCAGAACTCCGCAGGCTGGTTCATCTCTGCTCATTGGAGCCTCAGCACGGTGAAAGGGAACGTTACCTTCGGAAGACTCATTCTCAGATGACAAATTGGTGTTTGCTGGTGGCCGGGGCCCCATGAAGGTGTGAGCCTGGGGAACTCAGTGACTCTGCATGTGGACCCCTCCAAGGCGGATTGAGTTTCCACAGGATAGAGTCTATGCCTTTTCTCCCCCAGTACTAAGTTTGGGGATTGGATTTAGTGTCTCTGCACTGAGCTACATTCCTGCTCTTTTTTCTGTTTGTTTGTTTTGGTTTGGTTTTTTTTGTTTGTTTGTTTGTTTTTTTAACACAGGATTTTGCTGAGTCACTCACTTGCCCAGGGTAGGAGTGAATTTGCAATCCTCTGCCTCAACCTCCAAGTGCTACAATGACAGGCAGGCACCCTCACACCTGGCTCAAATGTTCATTTTTTGAAGGAAGAGAAGAAGGAGGAGGGGGTGCACTGCCTTTCATGACTAAGCTTCAGGAATCACAAAGTGCCATTCCCAACATACCCACAAGCTCAGATTCAAGGGAAATGAACATAAACTCCTACCCAAGGGGGAGGCCTGGCATCATCTCATCGCAAGAACATATTTAAAGACATTTTTGTAGACTTCTTTGAACAGTGCAGTCATCCATGGGGCCTGTTTCTCTGGAAACTCTTTGCCAGTACCTTTACTTCCAATCTTCTTTATTGATTTTTTTTTAATACGGTTCTTGCAAATGGTTGTGGTAGATCATTTGCACCAATAGCCTCAGATCTGCACTCTGTCCTGTACTTGTGCTAGATGTAGGGCAACTTTGCATCTCTCCACAACAAAAGATCGTGTTTCTTTTTTTTTTTTTTGAGACAGGGTCTCGCTTTGTGGTTCAGGCTGGGCCTGAGCTCAGCCTCAAACTCACACCACAGCAATCCTCCTGCCTCTGCCTCCCGAGTGCTGGGATTACAGGCATGAGCCACCACGCCCGGCACTGTGGTATGTGGTACTGGTTGCTGCTGGGTGTGAGTCTCCACACCCACTTTGTATGTGGTTACCGGGGAATCGAACCTGCGCCCTTGCGCTTGCAAGACAGGCGCCAGAACCACCGAACTAACTCCCCGGCCCACCAAGATCGTGTTTCTTTTCCACCACTTGAATCGGGAATGAAATTGTTCCTTCTTTGACTAAAGGATTGAAGCGAAAGTGATGATGTGTTCGTATCAAGAATAGGAACCTCAAGGGGCCTTGTATGCATCTATTTTCTCTATTAGACCCTTGTATCTGTGATGAGAGGAAGCCCACCATCCTTCTAGAAATTAAAGACAACAAGAAGGAAACTGTCCAGTTTCCCAAACTCCTAAGATCCCACTCAAAATAAGGCCGCCCACCCAACAGACAGCAGAACACAGATACCTGTATAACCCCAAACAAGGTTACAAGAATCACCTAGCCA